>JBBPBX010005237.1:35117-46762 GCA_038048925.1 Garcialebias charrua | reverse complement strand
ACAAAATAAAAAGTTAACAATATATTTAAAGCAAAGATTCATGGACATAAGTTTAGTATTTATTTGTATTTGGTCTCCATAAGGCCTTGACTGCATCATAGTTGTCCAAGATGCAGAAGACTGATAAAAGGCACTGATGAGCTGCAGTTCTTCATTATTTGGCAATTTAATATACCTTAAAGACTTTTTATAATAAACATTCTATTAAATTCTACCTGTTTTAGGAATCCAGAGTAGTTATCAGGTATTTTGTCGAGGTATTGTCTCCTGATCAGGACCATGGTGAGCTGGAGACACTTTCCAGCTCCATGAGCGAGAGGTGGGGGACACCCTGGGTAGACTGTCAGTGTATCACAGATCCTCACACACCCACTTTCATTGCCAGGACATTTATAATGCCCAGTTAACCTAGTGTGTATTTGTTCTGGATTGCAGGAGAAACCTGGAGAAAATCCATGAAGGCTCTGGGAAAATATGTCAACTCCTCACAGAAAGGCCCCAGGTGAGTTTTGAACCCAGGACTTTCTGTGGATCATCAAATATATGGGAGTTAAATTTGAATAGTTCAGTGATGGTTACAGGAGCTCCGCCTGCCAGCTTGCATTCCACCCAATCTTGATGATCCTCCTCACAGGTGGTGGGCCCACGTGAAGGTGACATCCTGTTCCTCTTCTGGGCTTGGCCCAAGAAGCCAAGGCTTCACCACCAGCTGCTCCACCCACCCCACTCCTGTTTGTCACGGGAGACCCAACATTCACATATCATGTACTGTGGCAGTAAAAACAAAAAGATGCACGTGGATAATTACAACAATAAAAGCATACTTAATGTTTTTCTTCATGAAAGAGGGTCTTTTAATTTGTCATACAGTTTATGTGTTTATTGGTTGCATGACTGAATTGAGCATTTATTGTCCAAATGTTGGGGGAAATGAACACCACAGCTGGGAGCATGGGGGCAACTTGTGATGTGCACATAATGTAGATGCAGATGAGAGGAACATCTGTCAACCTGGAAACAAATTCACCCATCCTAAATAAAGGTTGAATGAATCCATCATCTTTACCTGCTTCTTCCTTTCTGGTCACAGGGGTCCCTGGTGCCCATTGTGTGAAAGGCGAGGGACACCCTGGACAGGTCTTCAGTCCATCACAGGGACACAGGGAGACAGATGAGAAACAACCATTCACTCTCTCACTCACACCTAGAGACAATTTAGAGTTACCAATCAATCTAAAATGCTTGTTTCTGGTCCGTGGGAGGAAACTGGAGTACCCGGAGAAACCCCACTCGTTCACGGAGAGAACATGCAAACTCCACCCAGAAAGGCCCCTGGCCGGGATTCAACCTGGTGACCTTCTCGCTGAGAGGCAACAACTCTGCCAACTGAGTCACCGTGCTGCCTTCTTAATGGGGGATTTTAATTTAAGGTGTGTCTTTTTTGCAACAACAAAAAAATCTATAACTTGTTCAAAATTACTGACATTGAGGTAAAGTTTGTGCGTTAGGGATCAGTCTCAGCTACTACCTCACCAAACTTGAGGTTTTGAAGTGGGACCAGTTGTACAAAAAAAAATGAACACACACAGAAACAAACAAAAACATCATCTCTCCAACTTCGCCTTTGGTGATCATTTACATTTTTAAAAGTTATTTTATTTGCTTTCAAAGCTCTAAATGGACTTGCCCCACCCTATATGTCTGAGTTGCTACATCCATGCACACCCTCTCAATCCCTCTGGTCATGTGAGCAGCTGCTCCTGAGTGTGCCAAAGACAAAGCATAAGCTCAGAGGAGACCGTGCTTTTGCTGTGGCAGCTCCTAAACTGTGGAACGACCTTCCCTTGAACATCAGACAGGCCTCTCCTGTCTGTTTTTAAATCTCTTCTAAAAACCATCTCTACTCTCTGACCTTTGATACATCTGTGATGCTGACTTTTAAATTGAATGATTTTAATAATTCTTTATCGTCCAATTGTTTTATTACGTGTACAGCACTTTGGTCCTGTGGGTGTTTAAAGTGCTCTATGAATATAGCCGGTATGGAATGGTATAATTAACAATATTAATATTTTGTATTACCTTGCATTTTGTCTTACTGATTACTTTTTGTAGTCAATCAATATAAGCAGACACATAAATGGCATTAACTCAGTCAATGTTACAACTGTTGGGCTAAAACTCGGTGTGGTAGTAGCAGAGAGTAATTTTCAACACATAATCTGAGCGCTGACCAGTGGTGGAGAAAGTACGGTACTCAAACACTGTACTTAAAGATCCACTGACGTGATTTTTCTACTATTCATCAAATTGCTCAAAATATATATATATATTTTATCATTTAAATATGTTAGTTTTTGCAAACAAAATGATAAATCACTTTAATTTTGCTTTAAAAGTGATTTTGAACTTCAAGCTGTGTTTAATCGTGGGAAATCCGTTTACACCCGAACGCACCATCTGTGATGTAATGTCCAGAGTTGAGGCAGAGCTCTGAGCTTGTCACGGTGTGCGCAGCTCCACATGAAGGTCAGTCTGATACAGCATCAGACCTAAATTAGATCCTGTTGTTTCTTGTTCCATCACCCAAACTATTTTCTGCTTCCCAAAATGAAGACAAATAGCTCAAATCTTCACCTAGATTGATAAATAGATTGATAAATAGATTGGATTGATAGATTGGTGTTGTTGCTGGAGCAACAACACCACCAGCCTGATCAAGAAAGGTCATCAGAGACTCTACTTCCTCAGACGGCTGAGACGAGCCGGCCTGAGCAGCCCAGTTCTCACCTCGTTCTACAGGTGTGCAGTGGAGAGCATCCTGTGCTCCAGCATCAACGTGTGGCATGGAGGCTGCACAGTTGAAGAAAGAAAAGCTCTGCAGAGAGTGGTGAAGGCTGCACAGAAGTCTGTTGGAGTCAGTCTCCCCACCATCACAGACATTTACACCTCTAGATGCAGGAAAAGAGCCACCTGTATCATGAAAGACCTCACTCATCCAGCACACTCACTCTTTGCCCCACTCCCCTCAGGACGGAGGTTGAGGAGCATCAAGTGTAGAACCACTAGACTGAGGAACAGCTTCTACCCTGAGGCTGTTAGACTCATGAATAAATAAAAATAAAATTAAAATAAACACTGCAAAATATCACATCATGGTGATGCTGATATGTTTTCTTGTTGCTGTGTTCATCTGTGACCATCTGTGACCATCTGCTCATACAAACTCATGTTCGTGCTGCTGTTTATTCCCACTATATTAGGCTTAGTGTATTACTAGTTGATGTTTTTCTTAGTTAGTTCTCGATGTTATTACTGTTTTTCTCTTTCATTTGTTGTTGGATGTAACTGGGACCTCGTGTACATAATCTCGTTTTCATCTCATGTACCACATGCGGTGCAAATGACAATAAAGACTCTCTGACTCTGACTCTGACTCTCTGACTCTCTAAATTAGTCAAGTTTTAAAATGTCCGCTATTGAAGAGACTGGAGCCCTCTGCCTCTCACTCTGGACATTACATCACAGATGGTGCGTTCAGGTGTAAACGGATTTCCCATGATTAAACACGACTTGAAGTTCAAAATCACTTTTAAAGCAAAATTAAAGTGATTTATCATTTTGTTTGCAAAAACTAACATATTTAAATGATAAAATATATATATTTTGAGCAATTTGATGAATAGTAGAAAAATCACGTCAGTGGATCTTTAAGTAAAAGTACAAATAAACAGACAAAAATGTACTCTAGTACAGTAAAAACATTAAGTAAAAAGTTGTCTGTTTGAAAAAAGGAGCATTAGACCTAACAAAGGAACAGGCTCTGATCATTTCAACTCCAGTTTGTCATCAACTCTAGTTAAAATACTGTCTAGTCGACCTTGTAATGGGTCAATAGTGAACAATATTTTAACTTCCTGACACCATTTTTAAGACTTGGACCAGAGTGTTGAGTCATTAGGAAACATCTCTTGTCTCCTGTCCAAACATGAACTGACACATTTTAATATTGCAGCAAGAATTTCTTGTTCAAGTTCAGAAGAAGTTGGTTTCCAAAATTTTTTGATTCCAGTCTGGTTCTTTTGGGAGAGAGAATCTGTCCTGCTGTACTGAACAGTCTTTCAATAATATTTCAATAAAGCCATGTGTGTTGTGTATCTTCTGGCTGACTCTCCACAGTGGAATCCATTCTGGGTGTGTTAGCGGTGCTGTGGGTGCTCCCAGCTCAATGACATATATACTGTACTAGAATAAACATCATTGGTCCAGCTCTTCTTGAAAGTGGGTCTAATGTTACCTGTCCACTTTGCAGTGATTCAATGGACAAACTCCCCTCTCTACTGTAAAAGATCAGCTGTATCCCACTTCTGACACCATGTAAAAGATCAGCTGTCCATCTTTGATACAGCTATCTTTAATGTGCACAATTACCGACAGGATCGAAGGATGGTAGAAGATTTGGTCTGGTTCACTGCAAGCTTTTATTCAACATGTCCGCCATTCATCTGGTCGGTACAACAACACAGTAACTAACGTAACGTTGCGTCAACTACGTAACTACGTCATCACGTACATTCTAACGTAAGCACGTATATGTACGTGACAGGATATTACATCTACATCAGATACTTTCAAACTACCAACAAATCAAAAAGCTGCAACGTGAATGTAACTTGTAACTCAACACATTATAGAAATGTGGTGTAGTAGAAAGTACAGATATTTCATGTAAAATGTAGTGGAGTAAAAGTGAAAGTACCCACATCTAATTCTACTTAAGTAAAGTACAGATACATGAAAAATTTACTTAAGTACAGTAACAAAGTATTTGTACTGTACTTAGTTACATCCTACCACTGGCGCTGACTGATCGGTTCTTGTATTAAAACTTGGGCATACCCACACATGAGGAATCTGTTCAAAAATGCAACCTGTTCCTTTCATCATTTCAAAACAAAGTTGACTCTATCAGATCTCAGCGCCACAACCTCCCTGATCTTCGTTTGCCATCTACCCGTCTGCATTCTGGGTCCCTGAGCAGCTTTGATGAAGTTGTTCAGAGTGAGGGGGAGTCCATCATCAAGAAAATGAAGCCTTCATCCTGCGCCCTGGATCCCTTCCCCTCGTCTCTCATAAAATCCAATCACTCTGCAATAAGCCCATTAATCACACAAATAATAAATAAGTCTCTACAATCTGGTCATGTTCCACTGCCTCTAAAAACTGCCATCATTAGGCCTCTTCTGAAAAAAATCTAATTTGGATCCCGACATTTTTTCTAATTACCGCCCAATTTCCCACCTCCCATTTCTGTCTAAAGTGCTGGAAAAAGCAGTTGCTGCTCAGCTGCAGGACCACCTACAACAACACTCCCTGTATGAGAAGTTCCAGTCTGGATTCAGAGCAGCTCACAGTACTGAGACTGCATTGCTGAGAGTTACCAATGATGTCCTCATGGCTGCTGACACTGGTTCTCCCTCCATCCTTGTCCTCCTTGACCTCACTGCAGCCTTCGACACTGTGGACCATAATATCCTCCTCCACCGTCTTCATGTGGAGGTCGGTCTCTGTGACACTGTCCTGGACTGGTTCAAATCTTTCCTCTCCGATAGGCTGGAATGTGTTAGTCTTGGCAATGCCACTTCCCAGACAGTCGGTGTCTCCTGTGGTGTCCCTCAGGGGTCAGTTCTGGGGCCCCTGCTGTTTTCCCTCTACATGCTGCCTTTAGGTCAAATTATTAATCAGTTCAACATTTCTTTTCACTGTTACACCTTGAGGTGTCTATGAGTGCACACCTAATTCTCCAGCTCCCCGGGCGCTTTCTATGGCTGCTCACTGCACCACCTGGTGGTGGTTGGGTTAAATGCATAGACGAATTTCTTCTGTGTATGGGAAACATACATGACAGAAAAGGACATTATTATTATTATTATTATTATTATTATTATTTATGCCGACGATACACAGCTTTACATCAGGACTGGAGCATCCTCATCATCCCCATCTCCATCTTCACTCACTGCCCTCTCTACCTGCCTGGAGGAAATAAAGGCATGGATGAATCAGAACTTTCTTCAATTAAACTGCTCCAAGACTGAGGCCATATTGATTGGCACCCCTCACCAGATACAAACATCAACTTTAACAACAATCTCCTTCTCTGGACAAGACATCCCCCTCTCCACCTCTGTTACAAATCTTGGAATAAAAATGGACTCTCATCTTACATTTGAAAATCACATTAAGCATCTGTTTAAAACCTGCTTCTTCCATCTTCGAAACATCTCCAGACTTCGCCCATCTCTAACTTTTTCTGATGCTGAGAAACTCGTCCATGCCTTTGTCTCCTCCAGGCTCGACTACTGCAACTCCCTGTTTATTGGAATCCCTGGCAAAAATCTTCAGAAGCTTCAATATATTCAAAACAGTGCAGCAAGGATTTTATTGAGAGCTCGTAAATTTGAACATATTACACCCATTCTCCATAACCTCCATTGGCTTCCTGTCACCTACAGAATTCAGTACAAAACTGCTCTCATTACACACCAATGCTTACACGGAACTTCACCTGACTATCTAAAGGACATTCTTGCACCATATTCATCCACCCGGTCTCTACGATCACAGAACAGTAATCTCCTTCACATTCCACGAACCAAATTAAGGACCATGGGAGACCGGGCATTCTGTGTGGCTGCCCCCCGCCTATGGAACTCCCTCCCTGACTACCTGAGAGCTCCACAGTCACTGGTTGACTTTAAACAAGGCTTAAAGACCTTTCTTTTTAAGCGAGCCTACTCTGCCTCCACATGATTTTACCTTTAATCTTAGTTGATACTATCATTGATTTTACTTGATTTTATCACTTGTTTTTATTTGATCTTTGATTTTTGTTGCACTTCGTAGCACTTTGAGATTTTCGTTAATGAAAAGTGCGTTATAAATTGAATTTATTATTATTATTATTATTATTATTATTATTATACCTGTTGGGGTCAACACTGTTGATCTGTTAGCAAAATATGTCATTCACCACTCGATGGCCACTGCAGATACTCAGGCCATCAAGCCTATATTTGGAGTGGTAGTAGCTGAGATTCATCCCCATCACTCCAAGCACTCGCTGTTCACGTCTTTGTTTAAACCTTTAAGTCAGCAGGCGTAACGCATTCCTTGAGGATAAGGAGCGTGAAGTTGCTCCAGTACTGGTCCAGGAAGGTTAGTTTTAATGTCATTATTTCCTGTTTCTCCAGACACCACTCTGTCTCTGATCTTTGTTCTTATCCAGTTCCGATTCAAATCAAACAGGTTTCCTGCTGTCGTTGCATCACACACAACAGGGTGTTAGCGTTAGCGAGCCGTCTCACAGAGACAAAAGTAAACACGCAGTCTTAATCCCACAGCGGCAGAGAACATTACGCTGACATCCTTACATCAATTTGTCGGCACTCTACTTTAAATCAAGCTCCCAGATGACTTTGAAACTTGCATTTTGTCCCTTAAATAAAAATCAGGTTCCTGCACAACAAAAGCAACACAAATGCACGCTCCACTCACAAACAGCATTGACCCCAATATCACACAGATTATCGTTTTTTAATTGCATTCTGCCAACACTTTGGGGGGTGTTACGATAAAATAAATGAACTAAAACTGTAAATATGACTAAAATAGCCCATAAATCTCTCACTGAGTGCTTCAGGCCTCCCTGTAACCCTGAGATTTTACAATGATTGCACAAAAGCAGCTCCTGAGATTAAAAGCTGATCATGAATCTGATGGTGCCACAGCAAGTTTCCAACTGCCCTTCGACTGTTGCAAGGGTCTAATCCCAGAAAATCCTTTATTTTACTCCGTACAGTCAGCACACGCACTAGTTGCAGCCTTAATGGAGACAAAAAAGAATGAATGAAGTACAAAGTAAGAGCACAAACTGCTGCGTGTGTCGTCACAAGAAAACAATTCTATTTTAATCCAGAGGCAGTAATCAAAATGGGATGATGCACAGCAGACAGGAATGACGCATTTTCCCATAAGGCTGTGTTCTTGGTGTCTGTCTGCGGCCTGCTCAGAGTGATGGGATCACAGCAGAGTTACTGGAGAGAGATCATGAAGTGGCAGGAGTGTATAGCCGGCCGCTGAGACTCCAGAGATTAAACAGATGTTTGTCTTATCTGAACATGTGTGCACACATGTTCAGATAAAACAGACATCCCAGGACTGGTGAACCTGCGGCTCTTGATGGCTCCTTTGTGGCTCTTTTTTCTTTTTCTTTTCTTAAATTGGTGTTTTAAAAAATTATTCAGTGACGACCACTCCTTGAAGGTATTGGCAAAAGCAGCGTAGCGTGCATAATGCGCAGGTAGAATTCAGTTAAGCTAGCGCTGCTGACAAGATCTTCACGGTTGAGTTGGGAAAACGAAAAGCAAAGCATGAATATGAAGAGGAGAACAGAACATTTCTTCTTGAAAGGGAAGAGTTATATTTTTTATGGAAAAAAAAATGGGAGACTGTTTTGCCAGACTCCACTGTCTCACAAAGCGACATATTTATGGATTTTCCTACGTTATTAGACACATTTGGACAGATACGACTTATAGGACGGTGCGACGTGTACGGCGGAAAATACTGTATGTTGGTGCTAAGATGGTCTCTGGGGCATGCCCTCTCCTCTGGGGCCCACCCTCTTCCTCGTCGACAGTCATGTCAAACTGGTTCAAAACACCAAAGGCCATGCTCAATAATCCAGGTTTAAAATCCATCAGTTTTCAGTCTGGTCATCTGGACAGTTTTTTTTTTTTTTTTTTGCTGAGACGTTAAGAGACCTGACTGAAAATTGTTGGATTTTAAACCTGGATGATTGAGCATGAACTTTGATGTCAACATGTACACTTTGCTAATTTTAATGGTCTAATACAAATAAATTTTGATATATGTGTTTTAAATATGTGGCATTTGCTGTTTCCATGGTTATTAGCTTTAATAAAACTTTGCATTTATGAGCTAAACTCTACAAATTGTATTAAACATTTGAAATGGGGAAAAAATCAGTTTTTAAGATGTCCAAATTGTGGATTTTTAATTTATATGAACTGAAGTGACTAAGTGAGCTGCCAAAACATAAAAAAAATTCAAAAGCTCTTTGTCTCCCACTTTCACAACCCATTGTTTTAAAAAACGTTTCTGTTGGATTCATTTTTAGATTTTCAGAGCAACACTTTTCAAGCTTTTCATATTTTTTAACATTAAAAACAAGTCCATTTATGTTGGTTTTTTCTTTGAATTAATGTTTTAGAATATTCAAGCTTCATGATTGTAAGAAAATCCATATATTTTTCTTCCATCAAGTATTTATGAATATAATACAGTACAGGGACTATTTTGCTCTTATTGCAAATTAAAACTTTGTATATTTTTATTTATTTATTTATTTTATTTATTTATTTAAGTTAGGACAATGCATATTAATCAACATGATAGCAGTAAGCAGTAATGTAAATATGCCGGAGTTAGCACAATAGCTAGTTTTCATCCGTTGTCCTAAGGCAGGTAAGAATAAGAAACGTCCCATAAAACAAAAGAGCAGAGAAAAATACAAACATCACCTATATAGCACATAACACAACATAAAATTACAATAAAAATATGATGCCATAAGAAAATAGACAAAGTAATCTACACATGAGTGCACTTCTGATTAGTTTTCAGCCAAAGTTTCAGAGAATTTTTAAAGCTGGAGTAGGTGCCACAGTTCCTGATGGAAACTGGCAGTGTGTTCCATGACTGCGTGCCTCTGATGGACACCACCATTTGGCCAAATTTAGTCCTGCGCCGCTGCACATCACAATCTCCTCTGGTCAGTGCTCTTGTGTTTACTGTACTTGTTTTTTTACTTATAAAATATATTAAAGGAGGAGGAGCAAGTCCATTTAAAACTTTAAAAATCAGGCAAACGTCCATAAAAATCTGATAGCTATTAAAATCCAAAATGTTGTACTTATTTATGATGTTGCAGTAATGATACTGTATTGGCTTTTTGTCAAAAATTTTCAGTGTTTTCTTAAAAAGAGACTTTAGGGGCTTCATGACGATCTCTGAAGTGTGAGACCATGTAGTATAACAATAGGCTATATGGCTGAAGATCATGGCATGCATGTAAGCCTTTGCTGATTCTGTTGTCAGAGAAGGTCTTATATGTTTGAAGTTTGCCAGATTAAGTTTAATTATATGTGAAATTCTCTTTACATGTTGCTTGAAATTTAGATTGGAATCAAAAATGACTCTGAGGTATTTAAATTGTTCAACCACAGCTAATGTCTCGCCATTGACCAACACAGATGGATGCCCATCATCTGGTGGCAGCCGAGAGAAAAACATACAGACTGTTTTTTTAGTGTTGAGATGTAGACAAGAGTCCTGGAGCCAGTGAGACACCGGCATCATGGCACTAGAAAGGAACATGGCATGTTCCTTGGCATGTTCCTGGCATCATGGCACTAGAAAGGAACATGGCATGTTCCTTGGCATGTTCCTGGCATCATGGCACTAGTTTTAATCTTTGAAGTATATTTAAGGTTATAATCAGAGCCGCACTGATTTGTACACTGAAATGTAATTTTTTAAAAATTATATTTACTTCCATAGTATTCAGTCAAAACCATCTTAGCAACGATACCCTTGCGTTTGTAGAAATAAATACTAAAGCTTGGTGCACGTTTTGGGGGGTTTCTCTCATTCTTGGCAAGAATATTCAAGCTTTACCAGTTTGGTTAAACGTGTGACTGAACTTTCTGGTAAATCCAGATATTCTCTCCAAGTTCTGGAGTAAAATATTTATGGTCTATTTCAACCTGATCTAGCTTTTAAAGTGGAATGGACTCTAAACTAACTCTGACTAACAGTTCTGTGGAGCTGAGAGTTAAATAAACTAAAGTTACTTGTGTGAGTGTAACATTTGAGTGCATCAAACATAAAAGCAACCTCTCAGAGAGGCGTGCCTGTGCAAATATGGTTAACAAGCCAAACATTTCCATGTGACGTGGCAGCGTGGCCTTTCATGACGACATGCGCTGAACTGTTTCTCCTAAACGTCTGGTGATGGTGACTAACCTGCATGACAGCATTTACGCCTAACGAACTAATAAATTAAAACAACGAAGGAATCTTTCTTTGTGTTTGAGACGCCTGAAACAACAAGTACAACACGCCTACAAGCGCATAATTATGAGGATGATGTCACACGTGGAGGCTGACACTTATTTTTTAAACGTGATCTGTTCCTCTGGCCTTCTGGGTTCATTTGAGAAGGAAATTGTCATTTTTAAAAAAAAAAAGAAAAACATGATTCAATAGATTATTTTCCACATTGCTTACATTGTTGACAGTTTTATGGTTTAATCTTTATAGTAGCTGAGATGCAATTCTTAATTTAACAATGTAATTTTTTTAATGATGTCTGCTTTACATTTCCCTGTAAGTTACAGCTTTTAATTTCTTCAGCAATCAGGTGAAAATCCATTAAGTCAAAGGTCTAACAGTTTTTGATATACAGGTAGTCCTCGACTCACGACGGCCTCGACTTACGACGTTTCGTGGTTACGTCACGCATCTCCCATTAAATAAATAAATAAAATAAATAAAAAATA
>JBBPBX010005237.1:0-35030 GCA_038048925.1 Garcialebias charrua | reverse complement strand
TATATTGAATTTTTTTATTTTGAAAGCCGAGTTCCGAGTTCCTTCCGGTTTTGACAGCAGTAGCTTGACGGCAGAGGGCCGGACCTGCAGACCTTGGACCGGCAGACAGACGATGAGGGACGAGCTAACATGCTAATAGACCTTACTGTAAAGCTGTGGACCGCGCGAAGCAATGGAAAACTACAAGCAGCTGCAGAGCTTGGAGGAACAACGAGCTAACATGCTAACAGGCGGAAGAAGGCTTCACCAGCTCCCAGTAGGTTATTAACTCTTTTTTCCCTTCATTATGGCTCCAAATGTATGGAGCTAACATGCTAACAGGCCTTACTGTAAACAGTCTGGACCGCGCGAAGTACAGGCAGCCTCAGATGTTGGAGGAGCACCGAGCTAACATGCTAACAGTGACCGCCTCTATTGATTCCTTTAAAACCCAGCTCAAGACACTTTTATTCAGACAAGCTTTTAGATAAATGTTTTTATTTAGTGTTTTTATCAATTGTTCTTGTTTTTATCAGCTGTTCTTATTGTTTTGATTAATCAGATGTAACTACAGTAATTCTTCTGTTTATTTTAATCTTTTATTTATATGTTGTACAGCACTTTGTGATTTTATCTGCGAAAAGTGCTATATAAATAAACTTTACTTACTTACTTACTTACTTACAGGCCTTACTGTAAACAGTCTGGACCGCGCGAAGTACAGGCAGCCTCAGATGTTGGAGGAGCACCGAGCTAACATGCTAACAGGCGGAGGAAGGCTTCACCAGCTCCCAGTAGGTTATTAACTCTTTTTTCCTTCATTATGGCTCCAAATATATGTGCTTTTTTATAATTATGCAGGGTACTGTGTTAGGATAGGCTAAGTGCTTGGTAAAATACAGTATATTGTATGTATAACGTGCAGTTTGGACGTTTATTCCAAGTTACGTCAAAATTCGACTTACGACGGAACGTAGGAACGGAACTCCGTCGTAAGTCGGGGACTACCTGTACACCACATTTCATGCCAGAGTTTTAAACTAACATCATCTTAAGACAAAAGGGGATAGACTTACAGCCATTTTGGTCAAACCTTAAAAATGACATCTCGTGCAGTTTCGTGCAATATTGTGAGATCTCCCTCATATAAAAGTGTTGATGATCCTGCGCTACTCACACCTCAAGCTTTAGCTGACTATCTGTAAAACTGGCGGAGATAAAAACATTTTTTGCTTCCGTGAAGGTCGTTTGGAGTTTAAAGTTGTTCTCAGCTTTCAATTGGTAAACAAACTTCAAATTCACATGCAAAAAAGTTAACATGTTTGGAAAAATTAGACCTGAACCTTGAAACTTAATGTTGAAGGTTACATGTTAGCACCAAGGTGCTAATATTACCTGAAGAAGAGTGGGCGTGTTGTCAAGCGTTTGTCCCGTCACAGAGTGAAAAAGGAGAATTGGAAGTGCACTCCGTTCATCCATCCGTCCGTCTGTTTGTCTGTGCATGTTGTAAGCATGATAACTTTAAAAATAAGTGAGGTGATGACTTCCATTTTTGTGTGTGGCTATCTTGGAGAAGACGTTCCTTTAACTAACCACGTAAAAATCCAACATGGCCACCACCACATATGCATGTAAGTAAACCTTCTGAGTTGAATAACTGGAAAAACTTCCATGTTTTTCCTTCCTGTTTTCCTTCATAAATCTTTTAAAGCTCGTCGTTAGCTGACATCGGGCCGCAGGAAGGCCGTGAAATCAGCGGGTCATCCTTGGTTTCAGCTTTCGCACACCGCTCTTTGTTTAGTCTTGTCGAAGCACAACAGTGCACTCGTTCCCAGCGACATCACCGCAGGACCAGTCTGCAGCTGCAGCAGTCTAAACCTGCAAATCGTCTTGGAAGTTAGATAAGATTTAAAGAAACGCTTCTTGAAGATTACTTTATATTGTGTTGGAAACTCAGAAGTGCATCCAAACTGATGGCAAATTTATCATTAACAGACCACTAAATAGAAATGGCAGAAATCAGGGGCGTAACTTTAGGTCTAACATTGGGGGGGTTGTGATTAACAATAAACACGAAAAAATTGTACACTATACGCTTCAGTGTTTAATACGCGTCATCTCTTCTTCTTCTTCTTCTTCGATGGTGTTTACTGGCAGTTTACAAACTCAGTGCATTACCGCCATCAACTGGACGGAGATGTAATTCAAGAGTCTACTTTCAACAAAAAATAAATAAATAAATTAATTAATTAATTAATTAAAATAAAATTAAATCCTTTCAGCTAATTTTGTAACTTTCAAATATTTAACAAATGCTTTAGTTATAACCTGTGACTGATTTTTCTTCAATAAAGTAACCATTGTCACCGAACTCCCCATTACCCTTTCCAGTGCCTTCCTCTCTTTATTATATTTCTTACAATAAATCAACACATGTTCCACTCCTTCCAGTACCCCACAATTAGAGCAGTCACCTGATGGATGTTTTCCTATTATCTTTAGACCACTATTTAATGTAGTGTGCCCAATCCTCAACTTAATCCATACTTCCTCTCTCCTAGACATGAAACTACTATCGTCACTTAGGAGTACCTCCTTCTGTATGTTATGTAAATGTCTTCCTCTTTCCTCTAAATCCCACCTCTCCTGCCACATATCATTTATTTTATCTTTAACAATTATTTTTATTTCTGCTTTACTTAATGGGACATCATATTCAATTTCTCTTGCTGTATACGCGTCATCTCCACGCGACGCGTCAGCTTTGTCCTGATCAAGATGGCGGCGACAGGACCCAGCTAGTACGAAGAACTTCACAAAGAAACACGGTAAAAACAATTATTTCTTTGCGAGAAAAAATATATTACTAAGCTGACTTTATAGAAGACGTGTTCTTGAGTTTAACTAAATGTTCAAATCGGCTGGATTTAAAAAAAAAAGTTCGCTGATTTTTATGCAGGCGCCAGGCGGGTCAAACCGGACGCTTTCTTTCTTTAAATTTAGCTAAATAAACGCTTAAAAATATACAGTATTTCTTCGCTGACTTATGGGTGATAGTAGACGTACTCCTGAGTTTGACGAAATGTTCAAATCAGCTGGATTTAAAAAAAAAAAAGTTCGCTGAATTTTATGCAGGCGCCAGGCGGGTCAAACCGGAGCTTTGTTTCTTTAAATTTAGTTAAATAAACGCTTAAAAAATATATTTCTTACCTCACTACAGCAGATGGGCTCCTGAGCTGAACCAAATGTGAAATCAGCTTGATTTAAAAATCCGCGGTGTGGTTTATGAGTGGTATCTTGCAAACAAAAACAGCGAACCTCACAGCTAATAGCAGCTACATCCATAGCAAGGGGCGGGCAGCGACAGAGTCAGTCCGACCAAAGGAGGCCTTTTTCGAACACATGCATGTAGAAACTTCTGGGCAACTTCATGAGCAGCTCCGTGACTCACGTGACTTCCTGTAGCCGGTGAGATGGGTGATACCAAATTATTTGCAGGGGAGGGGGTCAGTCCTCAGGGAGTTTGTTAAAAACATGCAGCAATTTTACTAAAAAATTTGAATGAATAAAGAAAATCAATTATTGATGTAAGATATGTATAATGACGAAATGATTTCATTTTATTGGGGGGGTTAAATGACCGGATCAAATTATTGGGGGGGTCAAAACCCCCCTAACCCCCGTGTAAATTACGCCTATGGCAGAAATCTAAAAACCTACAAACAGTTAAGGTTTCTCATCCCTTAAGGACAGTCCTTGGTGGTTCCTTCGGGAGGGCTGGACATGTTCAAGGCTTTCTAAAATAAATAAAAGAGCATGTAAGGTTGATAAGCTGAGCAGAGCAGCTGTCTCTCTGCAGGACGACCGACGTCAGCAACAAGGTGAAGCATAGTACAGGTTGAATAGACGAGCAGAAATTTGCCTCGGATGTTTGATTTTAAAACACTGGCTTCAAAGAAAAAGTAGAGAAACGCCTCGCGGTGTTATCCTTCACTCAGTGTTGTAGCTTCACACAGTGTGTGCAGTTGTTACAGCTTGAAGGCTTATTCACACATGGGGGGGAAACAGTCAAACAATCCTGTGGTTACTTCCTCTAACATTATATCTGACCAAAATACGTTTGTTCCTTCGAGGGGCTGAGAACTGATAAAAGGAAGGTCAGAGGTCAAATCCTTTATTTCGTCTCCTCAGCGGGGCTTCGTGTTTTTGCACGTGTGAGTTTGCTGATGTCTCGCCACGTCGTCTCAGAAACTTTGCGTGACATTTGCTGGACAGAGACCACCTGTACTGAGAGCCACGGGTCTCATATTTGACTTGATCTACATAAACTGTTATTTAAAGGGATGATGTTATAGTCTGGATAATGAATACATGTACAGTACAGTAGTATGATTAAGGCGATTGGAGAACTACCGTAATCAATGCTGGAGAGTTATTTACTGCTTGAAAGTCAGCAAGTGTGGCTCATCTAAAAAGGTTAAGATTCAAGATAAAGTCCTAAATACTGTTAGCTTTTGAAATCTAAAGTAATCGCTGTCAATTTAGCATGAAATCCACATTTGATGAGTTTAATTTAACATATTTTAGCCATTAAATTGTACTTTTTTTAACAACAGTTTTTAATTGCAGCCAAACTTAAAACAAATGGAAATATAAAAATTACAAATTTAAAAACCAAACCGTTAGTCTCATAAAGTGTCCATGTGTGCAGTAATGGCAAAATGTATATAAAATATAAATAGACTTAAGGGCCTAAAATACAATTTTCGACTTGTTATTCCTCCAGTTGTCTCTGAATCAGCCATGTCCTGTGCAGGGTTTCTGGAGCTTATCCCAGCCGTCTGTTTGGATTTCCAAATCCTCTGAAAATTCACCACTTTAAAGTGAAGAAGAAAGCACCTGGAATATTTACAGACAGAAAGTGTGAACTCCGCACAGTAAAACCTGCAGACTTGGTTTCATCTTTTTTGTTGTCAAGGGACTGTTTCGTTTCACCTGGCAGGTGAAGGTGGAGTGATACGTCCACATATTATTAACCACGTTTGAAGGCGTCGCCACGTAGCTTCAAAACTGCCTGAGCACAGACAATCATCACTTTTAGAAACAGTTTAAGGCATAAAAAATGTATTGCATGCATTTTAATATATTATTACAGTGGGCACATTTTCAGGTTTGTACAATAAAATTGGCAGTTCAGGTCTTTTGAAGTGTGGTTATGTGGAAAAGCTATGAACAAATAGTATCTTACCTGTTGCAGATAGTTCTTAGAGCCACCTCCGTTTGGAGAAGTTTAATTCTGACCAGATCCATGAGCTAACGGTTGGTCTGAGTGGAACCGAAACTCAAGTGGGCTGCTGTTTTTAAAACAACTCCAGTTTTAAACATTTTAGAGCGGCTCGTAAAAACACAACAATAAGTTTTGCAATTCGTGGTTATTTACATAGAATCCTGTGTGTTTGCGGTATCATTTAGCCATAGCACTTCTGCTGAAGCCTTCATCACTTTTGAACTATCACATTTACTGTATCACTAATGTCAGATTATTGGTATAAAATAGCATTCACATGATTTTCTATGAAAATGTTGCATTTGCTCAGCTAGCCTTTAGCTCATTATCAGCATAAACTCTACACCATGTTTTCATCCCACGCTTGTCCCTACTGCCAGAACAAAAGCAAACAGTTTCTGATTAAACTTCTCTTCCATGTTGAGTATTAATAAACAAAAATCAAAAGAGAAATGACTTGATGCCCTTCAGTGTGTACTTGTACACAGCAAAGCAGTATATCAGCTGACTGAAAATGGCATTGATTGTTTAACGGCATGTTCTCCATTTTCACTTGCAGAACATTTCAACCCTGCTGCTGATTTCAGAGACAAACCAACTCTGCCACTGATTTCTCCTCAGATTTAGACTGACCAGTAACAAAGGAGGCGCATCCTTCCTGCCTGGAACAAGATGATGTGAAAAAACATACAGGAACGTTACAGGTTTGGGTTTATTTTCACAAAAGTAGCTTTGAATTGTTTAAAAAATGATAGCAAAATATTCATAACGTTCATAATAAAAGCTGTTTGTTAAAACTGGTCTGATTTCAGCTCTTAAATCATTTGCCTTCTATCTTGATGCGTCTTTAGTTGGGGAAGTTGATTGCCCTCCAGTGGCCAGAGGAGAGGCAATTTTACTGAAACGAGTTCAGGATATAATTACTTAACTCTGCATTCAGACCCACAAAATATTTCAGCAACCACATGAAAAAGCATAAACTTCAAACTGATCTGAAGCCAGCATCTTGAAGTAAATGACAAATTATGACAGCGTTTACTTTAACTTAATACTTCAATTTGCATGTGTTTCAGGTTTAACAAAAATCCCCTTATGAAGCATTACTAGAAGTTGAAATTCGAAAACTCCGACAATGCAGCGGTTGTAATCACAAGCGCCAGTGTCTTGGTACTAAACACATCTGGATCCTCTTTGTGGATTTTTTTTTTTTTGTTCTTATGAAACAAAAAGTCCTCTAAACTTTAATGTTGCTCATATGGAACATTTAATCAGACTTCATGCTGGCATCAATTGTCTCGTTCAGAAGGTTTCTGTTTGAATTAAAGTGAAATCTCTTGGGACTCTGTCAAAAAATACAGAAAATAACTTTTACGGGGAGATTTTGTGAGTCAGCAGGAAAGTATTTAGAAACTCTCCATTTCACCTTGAGGCAAATTCTTCCATGTTCTTTGTGTTTACGACCCACAGCTCGGCTGCACAAGTCTGGAAAAACACCTCGACCTGGTTACCCTCTGCGTGGCTCTTCCCCTCTTTGTCTAGCTCTGTTTCCTCCGAAGCATTTTCACATCTTCTTTGTTGTTCCAGTTCCCCAAAGTGAAGAAAGTTTTCACTACAACATGCCATGAGGCTTCTTTTATTACTTCTTACAAAAGCCACTCCATTTCCTTCAACTCTCATTGTGGCCACTTTAAAAAGACATCATTGAACGTATCTTAAAGTTTAGACAGCCCAGTTCTCTGCGCGTCATTTAATCAGTCCCCCTGCATGCTAAAAGCCTCTGGACAGACACTCAGGCAGCTTTAACTGCACAGCATGTCCCAGGTTGATCATCCTACCGTGGGAACTGTGTCCATGGAGCGCAGAGCATTGTAGCGAAGGCGCTGTCAGGAGGGACAGTGGGATAAAACAGCAATTGTCCCGTGGCATGAACCCAATTCATTATTTGGCACGCAGCAGCCTGTTCTTGTAACGCCACCCGAGTCAACCCAAACAGGTCAGAAGCATCCAATTGTTCCTGCAGCTCTGAGGACAGACTGAAGGCACTATTATTCCCTCGTTCCTGCTGCACTGACATTTACCTGAACCGTCTCAATTAAAACCTGCACAAAAGAGGGCACAAAAGGCCTCTTTGAATTTCCAAGTGGTTTCTACTTGTCTTCTTGTGACGAGGCTGGAATTTCAGCAGGACTTTTATTGCTAAAGTCACAAATAATTATTTTAAGGTTTACCGCGACCAGGTTTTAATGACGTGCATGAGCAAAGCCCGGCTTAGAAGTCCCTTTTTGAAAATTTATTGCACTGTGCAATACCAGGGATGTGCATCTCTGTGTGAGAGACGATTTGATACGCATCTAAAAGTTACGATTCGATTCAAAAACAATATATTTTAAAAACAGATCGATTTGATACAGTGTAAGAGTGAAATGATTCCATTCAGCTTGACTTTCGACTATACCTTTTAACCATAGATGACAGCAGTGGCAAGTCTTGTTGCTCTTTCCACCACTGTAGTGGGTATTTTTCAGGGGCAAAGGATCCCGCTCTCTGTACCTCTTGACTTCTTCATTGGCCTGGTCCTTTACAGATCTAGTTGCCATCCTTACTTCAAAGTCTTCTCCCAACAGATGGTCCAGGGCTGACATTTTCTTATTTTTTTCAAGGAGGTTTATCATCTGAAATAGAAAACAAGTACCAATGACGAAATATTATATCTGGGCTCTAATGTCCTGAAATCCTTCCCCCTCTACTATTGTACAGACATAAGCCCTTAGCGATAAAACAAGTTATTGATGCCGTTGTATCCTTAGCTCATGATGACTTGTGGCCAAGTTGCCTGTAAAATTTTGTGATAGCATGACCTGTCGCCCTCTGTAGCCGTTTTCGCACCGCACAGCCCTCCCCGGCCCAGCTCGTCCCGGGTTGCCCCTGACCCCAGCCTGGCCTGCCCCCGCTCATTTCGCAGTGTGCGGAGAGCCGCCTTGAAGTGGGTGGGGAGTTCTTAGCCAACGCCATTTCCTCACTTGGTTGAACTTATTTTACGTTTGTCTTTTATTGGATAAAAAAGGAGTTGTGTTAACCGCAGGCATAACACAAACTCCTTTTTTTTTAAATCCAATAAAAGACAAACGTAAAATAAGTTCAACCAAGTGAGGATCGAACCCGAGTCAAGATAAAGCTTGGAGTGGCAACCCGACGCACTTCCAATGAACCACTGAGGCGTGTTGCTGTTTACAAGTCCGACGCACGCTTAAAACAAAAATTTAACTCAGAAACACTAATGTATATATTCAGCTAACACATATTTTTTCAGGCATTTCTGTAGTTATATTTTAATGAAATTCAGCTCGCGCTGAAAGGTGGAAATGCTCTGTATGGGTGTGCGCTTCGTGTTCGGGAGCTCGGCCCGCTTAGAACCTCCGTCGGTCGGGTTCTAAAACTCGGGCTGACACCGGCCCGAAAAGGCAACTGCGAACAAGACAAACCCGGGTTAGAAGCCGGGTCGGGCCGGGCTGTGCCGGGGAGGGCTGTGCAGTGCGAGAACGGCTTGTGTGGCAGCTGCACGCTCCTGCTTCTTGTTATGGGGCTTGAGAAGCTCTCGCCATACTCCTCTCTGTGTTTTCTTGTTGCATGTTGGTCAAGGTTTGTTGTGCTACCGGTGTGCTTCAGAGATGCTCTGCATAGTTTACAAATAGCGTGGCTTTTGTTGAGTTTTCCTTCCTTCTTGTAAAATCCAAAAAACGTTCCAAACTTTAGATTTTTGTCTGGCTGATGTATTGAAAATCTTTTGCTGTGACTTGTTAGCGCTGCTACTATTTCCATCCATTCTTATCTTCAGTCTTGGTGAGCTACGGAGCATGCGTGAGAATAGTTTTGCGGGCATTCCCAACTCTCGCAAGGTTTTAGAAACGCACTTTCAATGTATCGCTAGTCTCACGATACCTGGTCCATGTTTCTTCAACTGATTCATCTCAGGATTTGTGGCGGGTAGCTATCGATTTACATGGCATACCAATGCAGCCTTATCGATAGATTGTCAAACCTGTTATATCCGGTTGTATCGGTTTCACAACCCTAATCATAACTAGTACAGATTTAAAACAACAGATGAGTGAGTCCAGCGATGTCAAAAGGACATACTGTATATAAATCTCTCGGGTTTTTAGTTTAATGTATCACTAGCATGCCACTTACTGCCCCCAAAACAAACATTGTTACAACCAATTACCAAAACAAAAGTGTTTTCGGAAGCTTTTTATTTATGTTTTAATATCTTTTTGCATGTGGTTGCATTGTGATTTGTGGCTGATGGTATTAACTTTTTAGTTCTTATTTAAGAACTAAAACTAATTAAAGCTAAAGATAAAACTAAAGCTTTGATTCAGCTTCACAGGTTCAGTTTCTGAGAAAGCTTTTGGCTCTCAGGACATCCAATTAACTGTAACTTGCTGAATGAATCAACAAATTGTAACATACATGTACACATTACTATTGGAAAATATATTTCCTCTGACACCAACACCTTAAATCTATGATTCACTTAAATCGGTGATCTTGTATGCTGTGCTCAGTGGCCATTAGGACAATAACTAGGTTCGAGTTAAAGAGCACTTTAAAATGTAACTTCACAGAAAAATACATCAAATTAATTTAAGTGACTGATTTGAGGAAATAAACTTGGCTGTCTTGTGTAAGCAAGTATCAAAAATACATTGTTGCACATCGATTGTAATAAACAGAGTTGCTAATCGGAAATAAGGGAATTAAAGGAAAAAATGAAAATACGTCTTCAAGCTTTCACCCATTTTATGTATGCACGCATTATGTCCGTTACTCTTTGGATCATGACCAAAAGTGCGAGATCCCAGATACAAGTGGCTGAAATGAGCTTCCTTCATAGGGTGGCCGGGCTCGGCCTGATGGTGGATCCAGACCGAACGCGTTTTCAACGGCAAAAAAGCTCGACACACACGCAAGTGGACGCACTGGACCCAATGGTGTCCAAACCAGAACGTGAAATTGCGGCTGCGTTGCGGCGGCGGGGGGGGGGAGCTTTTATTTTTGTCCCTGTAGAGCAGACTTGACTGGTCGTGAAGGAACAATGAGTTTCTCTTCCATAGTCCATGACTTCGCGGGTTTTTTCAGTGTCCCACAAACAATACGTCACATAGTTGCGCGATAGCCCGTCCCCTCGTATCCGCGTCACATAGCGGACTCCCCCTTTCTCCTCCACCCGACTCTCCTGATTGGTCGGACACACGTTCACGAGTTTGAACGGCGAAAATCTTCAGCATGGTCAAAGCGTGGTTTGGAGGCTGACGCGGGTTCACGTGCACGAAAAACGCTTTCCAGCACGCTCAACACGCACGTGAGGTGACACACGATGCCAAGAGACGCCTGGAGGCGCGTCCCCCATTGACTTTGCATGTAACCCGGACGCTCCTGCAGTAGAAAACGCATTCGGTCTGGATTCACCATTAGAGATAAGGTGATGAGGTGCATCGTCCAGGAAGAACTGCGAGTAAAGCCGCTGCTCCTTTGCATAGAAGAGTCAGTTGAGGTGGTTCTGAGTGATATCTGATTAGGGTGCCTCTTGGACGCCTCCCTTTGGAGGTTTTCCAGGCAAGTCCCACTGGTAGGAGGCCCCGGGGAAGATCTGGAACTTGCTTGTTGGAGGTATTGTATATCTTCTCTGGCCTGGGAACACCTCAGAGTCCACCAGGATGAGCTGGATAGTGCTTCTGGGCGGAAGGATGTCTGGGTTTCTCTCCTGGACTTGTTGCCTCCATGACACAACTACAGATAAGTGGTAAGAAAATAACAAGTCTTTGTACTTTTCTTTTACTGTTACCACGTTTTTTTTTTGAAGAAGCCTTGTTCTGCCTCTGCAGGTGGCCTTGTCTTTGAGCCAAATAAAGTTAACATAAACAGCAGAAAGAAGAGGTAAAAGTCATAAAAAATAGCAAATGACAAACTTTGCTGTTGGACTGCTGGAGTAGCTCTGACATGCATATGGAGCAACTTATATATCATGCACAAAAGAGCAGGATTAAGTATAATAGTAGACTCAAAAAGGCGTTCAATACAAGATCAACTGGACTTTATTTGTTGAAAAAGACGTTTCGACCCCTATCCAGGGGGCTTTTTCAATCCAAAGCCCCCTGGATAGGGGTCGAAACATCTTTTTCAACAAATAAAGTCCAGTTGATCTTGTATTGAACGCCTTTTTGATTTTATCATGTCCTGGACGACTGAGAATCTTCACCAGCATAATAGAGACCTTTAGTTTATTTTAGTTATACTTTTTATACTCTTTTTTTATACTAGTATGCAAAAACTCAGGACAGTATTATGTTCATTAAATGTTTAATGTTTTAGTTTTAGAGTTGGTGTAAATTTTCATACTCTTATACCACTATGCAAAAAACTCAGGACAGTGTTAGTTTTACTATTTTATGCTTATGTCAATTATTATATGTTTCAGTGTTTCAATGTTTAGATGTTTACTGTTGCACCGAGGGACTGAGAGAAACGCAATTTCGGTCCTGTGTATGTCCTGTACAGTACATATTGCAGATCTGACAATAAAGTTGACTTTGACTTTGATATACTACCAGAAAAAGCGTTCAATACAAAAACAACTGGACTTTATTTGTAACAGAAAATGTTTCGCCCTCTATCCAGAGGGCTTTCTCAATTCAAAGAGCAGACTGTGTGAGAGAGAAGTTATAACAGGCTGAGATGACACACACAAACCTATGTAAATTGAAAGCTGAGATGACACACACACATACCTGCACTCTCCTCACAGATTTATTATTCCAATCTTACAACTGACTTCCTCTGCAGGAAGAAGTAAAAGATGTGAATTCATGTCCAAACCCATCGTCAAACAGATCAAATAGCTTTGACTCAGTGACGTCTGTCCTGGAAGCCCGTTGTAGATGGGCATTAATTGGAGCTGGCTCTGCTCACAATTTATGGAAGAGGGACTTGTTTATTCATAATGAGTTTGGTTTCATTCAATAGGGCCATTATATGGGTAAAACCTCTTTTCAAACTTCAAAGGTAATAAACCTCCTGCTGGTTAGCTGCAAACAATACTTCTGAAATGTTATCATTCTGCTCGACGGCAGCAGTGTGGACAGAACTGGGAGGAAATCACAGGACACAAGGTCCTCTGTCCATTACTGAGTCCCAAAAAAGTCACACAATTGCTGCTCTTCCTTTCTTTTTGATGAAACCCATCAGGATGCTTTGTTCCTGAAGCTGTCGGTGCCATGAATTATGCACAGTCATGTTCCAGCTGAAGCTGTAACACCTCCAAAAACATTGACAATCAGCTGTTATGTTACCCCTGACCTGTTCTCTGAGCTTTCCATAGGTCACACGACATCAAATAGAAAACCAACCGACACATAGCTGGGTCATTGTTCTGGATGGGAGGCCCGGTGTGTGCAAAGCCTTCTTACATTAAGAGTGGATGGATTTAAGCCTATTTGATAGTACATTCTGCACCGGGAGACAATAGCTGTGTTTCCATCCATTTTCATTTCGATTTTTGAGCTAATTTTTGAAATCTCGCAAATATGTAAATACAAATTAATGCGAAGCAGAAGTGTTTCCATCTGCTGGCTTGAAGCGCATCTACCAAGCCACGCACAGCGTCATTACGTCAGACGTCAGCGTCATTACGTCAGACGTCAGCACTGCGCATGTCCAGCGCATGTCTACAGTAAACAGGAAGTAGCAGTTGAAAACAGAACCTGGCCACACATCTCGTCAAAATGGAGAGAATATTTCAGGTACGTGTTGCTATCGGTCGAGTTGTATTTATTCTGTCATACAAACTAGTTTTAGCGATGTTACATGTTGTCCGGAGCGGAAACAGCTGATCAGTCACGTGACGTGAATGTTCGCTTCGGCAGCACGAGTCGGCAAATGTGTTTCCATCTGTCGCTGTGCGCATCTGCTCATTTTCGAACATCCCAAAAACCACCTCAAGCGAGCGTATAAACTTTTTGGCGAACTTGAGAAAGTAAATACGGATTTTGCCGTTTCCATTAAGCTTTTCTGCTGCGATACTTCAAAATGCGCAGCTAGAAACCTTGATGGAAACACGGCTACTGAGTCGTGCAAAGCTGCAACAACGCAAATTGCACGTTTCAGGTCAGTGATTGATGCTTATCGTGGTAAAAACCTGGTGACGATCAGGAAAGGAGGCAACTTTTCCTCTGCACCACAGTTTCTTCTCTGGATAATCTCAGTCCTGATATGTTCCCCAGAATTCACCTTTGTTTCTCATAAAGCCATAAGAAAAGATTGTCCTACTGATCTAAAATCTCTCAGTTTGGGTTTTAGCACTCAGTTATAGTAAATCTCCCGTGAAGTGGTTGTGTAATCCTGTCTTTCCTCACATCAGGTGCAAAAACTGTTGGCTCAAGCTCTTGATCTTGACGTGCATTAGTTATC
The DNA here is from genome assembly GCA_038048925.1 of Garcialebias charrua. Taxonomy (NCBI): domain Eukaryota; kingdom Metazoa; phylum Chordata; class Actinopteri; order Cyprinodontiformes; family Rivulidae; genus Garcialebias; species Garcialebias charrua. Next base: position 21,295 of record JBBPBX010005237.1, on the reverse strand, counting down.
AAAGGAGTTCCAGATCAGCAGATGAAATGACTGAGACCATTCATGGTGTGTGGTCGTGTGAATGAGTCTTTATGGCTTCTTGATTAGACTGACCTCACCATCGTGCTGACTGTCACATGACTAACCATACGGCAATCACCGGATAAGCACCACCGACGCCCGGCGCTCTCGTCAGGGAGACTGGCAGAACCTCTGAGCTGGGAACACTCTCAAAAAAATCACTTTTGGAAGAGAAACGGACTGCTTCTTTTTAAAGTTTACTGGCTGAGATGGTTTAATTGAGATGATCATTTTGTCCTCAGCAAGTTATTATAAATTGCTTGTTCTGTAAAAACCATTTAGTTTCAAAACAGTTCTGTGATTACGGTACTGTACTTCCATCTATTCCAGATCAACACTTGTGAGCAGCAGGACAAATGACCAAAATGTAGATCTCCAAACCAGTGGCTATTCGAATGCTTTATAGCTTTATGTCACCGTTTTGAATATTATCTTGTTTAAACCAAACAGAACAAGATGTTTAAGTTCAGGGTAGTTTATTTGTTATCCATGTCAGGTCTCTCTTGTAAATGAGTCCCAGAGGCTCAATGGGATTAACTGTATAAATAAAGGTTGAATGAATCCAGCACTTTGGCTTTACTGGAAGTCCCTAAATATCTTTTGGACGGGGGAGAGGGAGGACTCCAGAAATCATCTCATCACCAGCTGACTGGTCTTGTTGGTCCACCATGTGATTGTGCTTCTTGTGGGACTGAGTTTGCTGTGTGCTGGTGAAGATTCTCAGTCATCCAGGGCATGATCAAATCAAAAAAAGGCATTCAATACAGAAACAACTGGACTTTATTTGTAACAGAAGACGTTTCGCTCTTCATCCGAAAAGCTTTCTGAATTCAAAGAGCAGAGTTTGGGAGTGAGGTTTTGAAGGCTGAGAGAAGACACACACACATACCTATGTAAATTGACAAATCACACCTCACACCTTAACAGTAGGGGTTTCTTAAAGGTATTGTGACATGATGTTGGAAATTTGCATATTTGTCACAACATATATATCTTATATCATTCAGCTATGTTCGTTTTTGCAAAATAAATTATAAATATCCTGTATTAAAATTGCATTCCAAGTTATGGTAATTTTTTCGCTGTGTAACGTCACTGGAAATCCGAGAATTTCCGCATACGTCATCAGTGACGTGACAACGGGCAGAAAGCAGTTTTTTGCCCGTTTGTTTGGTGTGGTAACTGCTTGCCATACAATTCATTGTCTGAAAGATCGCCTCTTTTTTTGGTGTAACTTGAAAAATGCCGTCACGTTGTAGCGCATTTGGGTGTTCTAATATCGCTAGTGAACAAGTGAGCCTTCACAAATTCCCAAAAGATGAGAAACTTCGCCAAGAATGGACAAGACAAGTACTGTACAGAAAACGAGGGACAGACGGTGTCCTACTAAAGAGTCGTATGTCTGCAGCGACCATTTTACTGCCGATTGTTTTCAGGAAACACCTGGTTTACAATCTTTAGGATTACCAGTAAGATGGAGAAGACTTTTAAAACTGGATGCTATTCCTACTATTTTTAAAAGAAAATCTACAGAAGAAAGTGCCACAGCTACCACATCTAAACAACGCCGAGCAGCTACAGTCGGAAAACTCACAAGAAAACGAGTAGGCTACCGGTAAGTCTTTGTGTAAACATAATCGGAGGTGTGTAGTGTTTTAGATGATAAACTATATATTTTACATGAGTACATGTTGTTTTACTTATCACGGCAGATTCTTTATGTTCGATGCTAAAAAAAATAGCAGACAGAAATTCGGTAGCACACACACGTTTCTAGTAATGTATTTTTAAATTATGTCTACGCGATCAGGTAACATCAGTATGTTTTATTATTCATGGAGGGTTTATTAATGAGAGTTTTGGATGATTTACTGTCTTCAAATGATAGATCTCAAACGTGATCGGGCCTTGCTGTTAGCTTAGCCCAAGAACAAAGAACCACAGGAGAAGCTATACTCACTTAGCTACTGTGTATGAAATAAACCGTGTCTAAATCACTTTTCCATTGATCGAGTGTGTTGGAATATGTTCTCATCTTATGTTATTGCTGAGTTATTTTATGTGCATGTTATACTGTTGTTGTCCACTAGGGGCAGTGAGTTTCTTGTGTGTAAGTAGCGCTGTTCTAGATCTGCTGTAGAAGAAGAAATGACACATGTGCCACTTGTAATAAAGAAGCTACAGCTATCTGACGGAAAGAAGTGTGGTTTCTAACATGAGTGCTGAACGAGAAAACGTCGCCGGTGAACAAGAAAACGCAACAGGTTATGGGCCCAGACGCCGCACGGGAGGACGGTGGGACAGACTCGTTTTCAACGGAGACGAAAACAACTACGAACTTTGGGAGGTAAAGTTCCTGGCTTATCTAAGAACGCTAGGCCTAAAAGACACCATCTTATCTGCAGACCCAGATGAAGAGAAAAACGCGGAATGTTACGCGGAACTAATACAGACCCTCGATGATAAGAGTCTGTCGTTGGTCATGAGAGATGCCGCCGACGACGGGAAGAAAGCTCTGCAGATATTACGCGGCCATTACGCCAGCCAGGGTAAGCCCAGGATCATCGCCCTTTACACAGAGCTCACGTCCTTATTAAAAGAACCCGGCAAAACAGTGACAGACTATGTTTTAAGCCCGAGATACACTCATGCGTCCTCAGGTACGCCACTCTACGCGCGCATTTTGTGCGCATGTGTTTTGCTGATATGCTTCAGCATATGTCAGAAACTATACGCTCGCGTTCTCCTTGTTGTAATATGAGCAGCTGCACACGGAGGGGACTCAACTGAGCTCGCTGATTGGTTACTTGCTGACACGCCTACTGAAATGATTGACAGCCAGCTCATGTAGCGCCTTGAAGACCGCGGCGGTGTTCATGCGGTGTTTCTACTATATATGTTGTAAAAAGTTCTCTCAGAAATAAAAATAATAACAGGGAGTGCTTTTCCTGCAGCACACAGCCCACCAGGGATATTTAAAACATCCGCACCCAGGTAGGACCTGAATTCATTCATTTCAATCATCGAGTGAACGGAGGAAGAAGCGGTTACTTGACTTTAGGCAAAAAAACAAAAGAAAAGGCCCGATCAGCGATAAAGAAGGGGAATTTATTTAATTTGTGTAACATACAAAACAGTCCGGCGCCGGGGAAGTTTATGTTCAGACACCGCGCATCGCGTATTCGTAGTAAAAAAAAACTTTTGCGCGTATGTGCCCTGAGGGGCTACGCTTTTGCCACAGCGTACGTTCGCTGCGTATAGGCGTATCGTGAGGACGCTCAAGTGTATCTCGGGCTTTACGTGCTGAAAAATCAATAACGTCTCTGAGAAATGCAAAAGAGGTTATTAGCGACGGACTAATAATAGCAATGATTCTGAAGGGACTGCCAGAATCATACAAGCCTTTTGCTATTCACACGACACAGAGCAGTGAAGAATTGACGTTCACCCAGTTCAAGAGCAGACTCCGAAGCTATGAAGAGACAGAAAAGTTTGAAAGCAACCTAAAGGCAGATAATGTAATGAAAGTGGACATGACAACTTTAAACTGTTACAACTGCGGCCTGCGCGAGCACGTGGCCAGAGACTGCCGCCAAAAGGCCGCGCCTTTAAACTGTTACAACTGCGGCCTGCGCGGGCACATGGCCAGAGACTGCCGCCAAAAGGCCGAGCCAAAATGGTGCAGCTACCACAGAAGCACAACCCACAGTGACCAGACATGCAGAAGAGGACCGAGACGGAAAGATGAGGCCAAGCAGACGTCAGACATGCAGGACAACCACGAGGAGGACTGGGCCATGGTGTCCAAAGCCAGCTGGAATCATCTGCCCCGCAACATCAAGCTAAATGGAATAATGGTGGACTGTGGAGCAACATCACACATCATTACTGATGAAGAGCTGTTCACGAGAATTGACAAGACTTTTGATCCAAGCAGACAAGAACTGGCAGATGGAAAGAAGATGAACAACTTTGCACTGAAGCGTGGTGATGCACGAATTGAACTGTTGAACTCAAAGGGGAGGTATGTTAAAATTACTCTGAAAAATGCTTTACTCATCCCATCCTACCCACAGAGCATATTTTATGTGATATCAGCTACAGCTAATGGAGCCAATGTAACATTCACAGATGGACAAAATGAACTGCTGGGTAAAGATGGTACTGTGTTCCCTATTGAGGTACATGAGAAACTGTATTACCTGAGGATGAAAAATAATGATGAAGGATGCATTGAGGAAAACTTAAATGACATAACCAACAGTGATAAAGTTAAGCTAGCTTGTGACCTGAAAACATGGCATGAAATATTAGGACATTGTAACATGACTGATGTTATGAAATTACAAAATGTGGTAGAGGGAATGAAAATCACTGACAACAGCAAAATGGAATGTAACACCTGTACAGAAGGGAAATTTATTAACAACAGAAACAAGGAGTCAGATGTTAGAACGAGCAAGCCACTAGAGTTGGTCCATACTGATTTGTCAGGACCTGTTGACCCTACAGGCTTAGAGGGACACAGGTATGTTATTTCCTTTACTGATGACTTCTCTGGAGCTATTGCAGTCTATTTTCTGAAAAACAAAAGTGAAGCGACTGAAGCGACAAAGAAGTTTCTGGCAGACTGGGCACCCTATGGGAATGTTATGTGTTTTAGGTCGGACAATGGTACTGAGTACACAGGTAACGACTTTCAAACACTACTCAGAGATAAAGGCATTAGACATGAAACATCATCACCATACTCCCCACACCAAAACGGAAAAGCAGAGAGACAATGGAGAACGCTTTTTGAAATGGGAAGATGTATGTTATCAGAAAAGGGATTACCTAAAGAACTGTGGCCATATGCCATTCAGTGTGCTGCCCACATTCGCAACAGATGCTATAATAACAGAACCAAAAACACCCCATATTTCTTGATGACAGGAAGAAAACCAAATCTTTCAAATATGTGGGTATTTGGATCAGAATGTTACTCATACAACAACCAACACAAGAAACTAGACTCAAGAGGAGAAAGGGGACTGTTTTTAGGGTACAACAAGAACAGCCCAGCTTATTTAGTGTACCACCCACAGATGAGAAAAGTTTCCAGACACAGGCTGGTAAAATTCATCAAAGAAAATGGTGTTGACCAACAAACACAGACAGATGTTTGGGAGCAAGGGATCCAGAATGACATATACCCAATGCAGGCAAATAGACAGGATGTAACACCATTAACTCAGGATATTACCCAAAATGTCACCCCAAGTGACAAAGAGGAAGTTACTCTTCAGGAAACTCAAAATGGAGAGTTTTCAGATTATCTCACTGAGAGTAAAATTGATGGTGAACAAACTCAAACAAAACAAAGTGATCGTTATCCAAAAAGAGAGAGAAGACCCCCAAAATACCTCGAAGATTACCAATCAGATGCGACACAAATAACTATTGATCATTGTTACAGGGCTGTATTTGGTGTCCCTCAAACATTCAGTGAGGCTCAGAAGTCACCACATGCAGAAAAATGGAGACAGGCCACGAGGGACGAAATTGACTCACTCAAAGAAAACGAAACATTTGAACTGAGCACCCTACCAGAGGGCAGGAACTCAGTTGGAGGAAAATGGGTATACTGTATACACTTAAAGAAAATGAAGGAAAAGAGATTTTCAAAGCAAGGTTTGTAGCTAAAGGCTACAGCCAAACAGAAGGTATAGATTACCATGAAACTTTTGCACCAACAGCTAATATAACATCAGTACGAGCATTAATGCAGATAGCGGTTCAGAACGACCTTAAAGTACATCAGATGGATGTCAAAACAGCTTATTTACATGCCCCAATTGAGGAAGAAATTTACATGGATCAGCCAGAGGGGTTTGAACAACAAACAGAAACAGGACAGAAATGTGTGTATAAATTAAAGAAGTCCTTGTATGGATTAAAACAATCAGGGAGAAATTGGTACAAACTCTTGAACGATCACCTTGAACAAGACAACTTTGAACGAAATCTAGTTGATCATTGTGTGTACAGAAAACAAACAGAAAATGACACGATTATCGTGCTCATTTGGGTGGATGACCTGATCATCGCTGCTAGCAGCATTGAGATTTTGGACAGTTTCAAAGAAACAATGAAATCAAAGTTTAACATGAAGGACTTAGGAAAAATATCAAATTTTTTAGGTATACATTTTGAACAAAGAGAAGATGGAATAAAAATGAGCCAAGAGAAATACATCCTAAAAGTGTTAGAAAAATATGGGATGCTAGACTGCAAACCAAGATCCACCCCATGTGAACCAAAGCTCGATCACAAAGAAAATCATGAGAGCGACAAAACAAATGTAGTAGATCCTACAAACTATCGCGAGATAGTAGGTAGTCTGATCTATGCTATGACCTGCACCAGACCAGACATCAGTTGGATAGTAAGCAAACTTTCCCAGACATTAGCTAAACCTATGAAAGAGGATTTAGTAAACGCTAAACATGTTTTAAGGTATCTAAAAGGTACTAGTGACTACGAATTAAATTTCAAGAAGAACAAGGAAGACTTGAAACTTATAGCTTACAGTGACTCGGACTGGGCATCCTCAGTGGAGGACAGACGCAGCACCACGGGTTATTGTTTCAGTTTAACACCACAAGGTCCAGCCATTTCCTGGAAATCCAAGAAACAACCAACTGTGGCTCTTTCCACATGTGAGGCTGAGTACATTGGGTTAACAGCTACTACACAAGAAAGCCTGTATTTATGTCAACTTTTAAATGGCATTGATAACAAGAAGTACAGCTGCACACTGCTTCATGGTGATAACCAAGGAGCCATTGCATTGTGTAAAAACCCTGTGAACAGACAGAGATCCAAACACATTGATGTGAAGTATCATTTTATACGTGATGCACTAAGAGAGGAAAGGATCAAAGTGGTGTACTGTTCATCTGAAAATATGTTGGCTGACATCTTAACCAAACCTGCATCAAAGACAAAACTTTTGAAATTCAAAAGATGGTTTTTTTGGACAATAAGTTTTAGAAGGTAAAGAAGATGAGAACAAGGGGGGGTGTTGGAATATGTTCTCATCTTATGTTATTGCTGAGTTATTTTATGTGCATGTTATATTGTTGTTGTCCACTAGGGGCAGTGAGTTTCTTGTGTGTAAGTAGCGCTGTTCTAGATCTGCTGTAGAAGAAGAAATTACACATGTGCCACTTGTAATAAAGAAGCTACAGCTATCTGACGGAAAGAAGTGTGGTTTCTAACATGAGTGCTGAACGAGAAAACGTCGCCGGTGAACAAGAAAACGCAACAGAGTGTCCAATAACTGTATTTGATGAATAATAACCCTTCGATTGCTTTAATACATTCAAGTGCTAACAATAAGTTGTGTTTGTTCGCTGCTAACAAACTAGCCGACAGAAATTCAGTAGCACACACACGTTGCTTGTTATGTATTTTTAAATGATGTCTGCGCGATCAAGTAACATCAGTAAGTTTATTTATTCAGGGAGGGTTTATTAATGAGAGCTTTGGACGATCAACACTAGAAATGCTACACTCGTCTGATTCGACATGCTCCGTCATTAATATTTACATGCGCGTTGGAGCAGTGCCTTTCCCGTTGTCACGTCACTGATGACGTATGCGGAAATTCTCGGATTTCCAGTGACGTATCACAGCGAAAAAATTACCATAACTTGTAATGAAATTTTAATATATTTATAATTTATTTTGCAAAAACGAACATAGCTGAATGATATAAGATATATATGTTGTGACAAATATGCAAATTTCCAACATCATGTCACAATACCTTTAAGGTCTTTAATTCACAGAAGCGGCTCCTCTGTTTCCATCAGGTGTGAACCATCTGGGAATCAGACCTAAAGCTGCATTATATGTTTTTGAAAGTTGGAATCTGAGACCTCCTCCTCTGTTAAGAGAAGGCCTTTCTTTCTTAACATAAACAGCTTCCTTCATACCCCTCTCAAACCATCTGTGTTCTTGGTCCAAAATGTGCACATTCTGGTCCTCAAATGAGTGACCCTTGCCCGTGAGGTGGAGGTGAACGGCTGAGTTTTGTCCAGAGGAGGTGGCTCACCTGTGTTGAGACATTCATCTGTGAAGAGGCTGCTTAGTTTCCCCATTGTAGAGGTCTGGACAGTCCTCGCTGCACTGGACCGCATAAACTACACCACTCTGTTTGTGTTTGGGTGTTTTGTCCTTAGAGTGGACCAGCCTCTGTCTGAGAGTCCTACTGGGTTTGAAATGTACTGGGATGTTGTGTTTATTGAAAATCCTTCTGAAATTCTCTGATACTCCAGCCACATAAGGGATGACAATGTTTTTTTGTCTGTTCTCCTTTTTCTGTTCATTATTGTGTTTTGTAGATTTCCTCGCTGACTTGACAAAGGCCCAGTTGGGATATCCACGTTTGGAGAGATTTTTTGATGTGTTTCTGTTCCTTTTCCTTCCCTTCTGTCTTTGTGGGGATGTGTTCGGCCCAATGCTGTAAAGTTCTGATGACAGAAAGTTTGTGTTCCAGTGGATGGTTTGTTGTGGTTCCTAGGACTGATGAAGTCCTTTGGATGAAGGAAGAAACGTCTCAACAAATAAGAAACCGCCCAGAGGACCTGACTGAACTTTGTTCTATTTTTTTATCTGGATTATTGAGTATGAACTTTAATCCATAGCTACATGTTTTCTGCCTTGTAATATATACTTTTAAAACTGTTTAAACTACTGCAGTTCGTGTATGGCAGTAAGTTAGAAAATGTACAGTATTGTACAGTATTGTGTAACTAAATACAGTATACATGTATCACTATTTAATAAAAGTTGAAACAATTTGCTCAAGTGACATTTTTTGTGGAGTTAAAATAAGTTTTGCTCTCCTTTGACTTTCCTAGTCCACGTGTGTTAGAAGAAAAAAAAACATACGAGTGAGAAATTTTACCACAGCAACAGTTTTCTTGGTGTAGGAGTCGTCTGTCAGCACTTTGTAGAAATGATGAAATGACTTTGTTCTTCATGTGTCAGCTGTGATGGTGACAAGAGTCAAGGAAACAGCTGCTTCCTCAAGTTTCTACTGAACTCATGTTGACCTATTTTAATGACTGTTTTTCTCAGCGTAATGTGTGGGAGCACAGAGGTTAAGAAGGTGAGCTTGGGATCGGAAGATTGCCGGTTCAAGCCCCCGTACCCACAACATCAAAAATGTGTGTGGGATAAGTGAAGCGGTCACACCTGTCTCCACCCTCATCTGGCCCACTCTGGGCCCTTGAGCAAGGCACTTAACCCACACCATCTGCTCCCCCGGGAACCCTAGTCTAGATATCAGCTCTCTGCTCCACACAGAGGGCTGTGGTAGCTTGGTGGTCTGTGGTTGTGTCAGGAAGGGCATCCGGCGTAAAAACAACTGCCAAGTCTTTGTGCGACTAGTTCGCTGTGGTAACCCCTAACAGAGGGAGAAGCCGAAAGAAGAAGAATAAGTTTTTCTCAGCATAATGAGGAGAAAATAACACAAAATATCTATAGGCTGTAAAACACAGACATACTCTAGTTACAGTCATGGTACGTGTAATAAAAATTTAAATAAAAGCTCCAAACTTGGGTTTTACATCTGAGTGGTCAGGCATTAAACATGTTCTGTATTGCATTTCCTTTTCATCAGCATCTCCATTACTCATGCTAATATGTGGTTTCCAGTTTCAAGTAAATCGTTTTCCCCTTTTTCTCACATTCTTTGGCAACACGTGAACGCTCATTATCAGATTAGGTCCAGAACAATATCCGGTTTAGTCACGGCACCTTGAGTGTTAAGTTTTTTAAATTAGTCTTTTATGTACAGTATTCGTCATTATTAACTCTTAACAAATTCCCATTACCTTTTCATTATTTCCTGAGCATTTTGCATTGAACATCCTGAGACGACCACTCCCAAGAAGATAACCTCTTGAGAATACATAATGTCGCTCTTTGTTGAATGATGGCATCCGTTTTGTTCAGAAACATCAAGAAGGATTTCTGAATGTCTGAGTTTATAGCTCATCTTTCTGTATCACATCAACACAAAACAGAAAGCTCCAGAGCTGCAAACTTGTGCTTCAACTTCTACAAAGATGCTCACCCGCTAAAAATTACTTCAGTATTTTGTTTAGGACACCTTACTTAGTACATATTAAATCATTTAATAACTTTTTTTTTTTGCATTAAGCCTTAGTTTGTGTTAAATTTATGTCAGATTTCAACATACCAGCTCCTCTAAAGTTTTGTTTAGATAATTTATTGATGATTTTTTTAATGTATTAAAATAGTTTCATTTAATAAAGATTTATGGCATTTACCTTTTTCTATATGATCCTGCAAAGACATGAATGAAAATTTAGAAAATGGTACGACAGGCAGCAAGTAAGGGTGTATTCACACCAGCCCTAGTCTGCTTTAATCAAACTACAGTACTCCGTTTACCTAGAACAGGGGTTTGTAACCTTTACGATCAAAAGAGCCATTTCTGCCCCTTCGTTCACTAAATTAAATGTGTCCAGAGCCACAAAACCTGCTACAGTTGTTATGATCAACTGATGGCCCATGGGTCATTTTATGTTTGTTAGAGGAGGCTTTTCTGGCTAGTAGGTGTGACATTATAAAACTAAAAACATCCAGTTGTTAACATTTGTTGATATTTTACATTCTGAGACAAAATAAAAGACTGGATTCCATCCATCCATCCATCCATCATTTTTACCCGCTTCTTCCTTTATGGGTCACGGGGGTTACTGGTGCCCATATCCAGCAATCACTGTGTGAGAAGAGGTGGGGGACACCTTGGACAGGTCCATCACAGAAGACTCTTGTAAAGAAAAATATATACATATTTTGCCAATTTTTTAAATAAACTAAAATAATGAACTTTGTAGGAATGTGTGATTTTTTTTTATCTTTATTGTGGAGGAACTGAGTATCCTACTTTGAAGAAATAAAGCATAAAGTTAAAGTGAGTATAATTTACTCTGTTTATTAGTACTACATACTTGCAATGGAAATTATAGTAAAACTGCTAAAACTAGTCTTTTTTTTGTTGTGGGTATAAAATCCTATAAAGTCCAGTTTTATGTTAGTTTTGGTGTTGCAGACCCCTGGCCTAGAAAGTACGGTTTGTTTGGGGAAGTGTACTGTGCAATGGAACTCTGATGCGGACCAATAAAAAAAGCAAACTCTGGTCCACCTAAAAACCAAGGTCTCGGTTCGGTTGAAGTGAACTCTGGTGTGGTTCAAATGCATTGTGAATGCAAGCGGACCGAAGACCGCTTCAAAAGCAGGAAGTGGACTACAGTGAAGGGCATTCTGGGTAAATACAACCAAAACAAATGTGCATTTCTCTTACCTCATGTGGAGCCATCTCAGCCACCTTGTGTGAAAAACAACATTCTCCATGGTTTTCTGCCTCATCTCCCACTCATGCTGAGTCCATTGTTACCATACCATATCACTTTATTTATAAAGCACTTTAAACAGTGACGGTGCACACCAAAGTGCTGTACAGGGACAGACAGACAAGCACACAGCAACAGATTACATAACAGGAAACCAAATGTAGAAACAAAAAAATTGTGGATAACAACAACGACAGCAATATGACCAACAAGTGTGAGGCACACAGGCTCAGCACAGATCACACAGTGCTGAAAGCCAGGGAATAATACCGTATTTCCGGACTATAGGTCGCACCGGAATATAGGTCGTTTTTCCAATTATTGCCCAAAAATTGGAAAAATCCATAAACGGGTTGCACCTAAATATAGGTCGCACCTACGTCACCGCCGACGTAACGCGTCATCCACCGCTGACGTGACGAGTTACCGCTGAGACAACCCGGAAATGTGGACGAGTGTTTAGCTCTGTTGCAAATGTCTGCCACAGGAGCGCACAGCAAGGCTTTTAAGAAGATTAACACCGTAAAAACAATTATTTGTTTGCTAAAAATTATAGCTGGCATTATAGCACAAGGGTTCCTGAGCTTAACCGTTCCTTAAAGGTTCAGTCTGCAGTTTCTGTAGAGTGCAGCACTTAGAAAAAATTTCAACAAGCAAAGCATTCTGATCCCTCCCCCTCAGAGCCATATATGGCTCTGCCCCCTTGTGGTCTGTTGAAATTTGAATTCAAGCTCGGTTTTTATTGGCTGGTTACAAACTTTGTTTTTATTGGCTGGAAAATGGCGGGTCACTTTTTCTTTTTAGAAATGCTTATTTACCACCTGGAGAAGCAAGGGGACAATATTTTTTTTTAGTTTTTTCAGAGATTACCTCTCTAACATCAATCTAGTGACAGAGTGAAGAAATATGTTAAAATATATATTGTTTGAAAAGTTACAGACTACATTACAATCTTACATACCCCAGCTTTAATAAATTCACGAAATGGTCTATTCTAAAATATACAAGGAAATAAAATGGAAGCTAACATGAGACAAATGCGTCTCTAAAACAACAAATAAAAAATCGAATTTTATCTCAAATGTCTCATACAGGGCAACAGTTTGTAAATGAAACCCATATAATTACACTCTGTAAGCTAAAAAAATATCCGCAAAGTGGTTTATGAGCTATTTTTTATAATATACAAGGAAATAAATTGAAGCTAACACAACACGGTTGCGCCTCTAAAAACACAAATAAAAAAATGAATTTTATCTCAAATGTTTCATACAGGGCAACAGTTTGTATAGATTACATACATTTAATAAAGATTTATGGCATTTACCTTTTTCTATATGATCCTGCAAAGACATGAATGAAAATTTAGAAAATGGTACGACAGGCAGCAAGTAAGGGTGTATTCACACCAGCCCTAGTCTGCTTTAATCAAACTACAGTACTCCGTTTACCTAGAACAGGGGTTTGTAACCTTTACGATCAAAAGAGCCATTTCTGCCCCTTCGTTCACTAAATTAAATGTGTCCAGAGCCACAAAACCTGCTACAGTTGTTATGATCAACTGATGGCCCATGGGTCATTTTATGTTTGTTAGAGGAGGCTTTTCTGGCTAGTAGGTGTGACATTATAAAACTAAAAACATCCAGTTGTTAACATTTGTTGATATTTTACATTCTGAGACAAAATAAAAGACTGGATTCCATCCATCCATCCATCCATCATTTTTACCCGCTTCTTCCTTTATGGGTCACGGGGGTTACTGGTGCCCATATCCAGCAATCACTGTGTGAGAAGAGGTGGGGGACACCTTGGACAGGTCCATCACAGAAGACTCTTGTAAAGAAAAATATATACATATTTTGCCAATTTTTTAAATAAACTAAAATAATGAACTTTGTAGGAATGTGTGATTTTTTTTTATCTTTATTGTGGAGGAACTGAGTATCCTACTTTGAAGAAATAAAGCATAAAGTTAAAGTGAGTATAATTTACTCTGTTTATTAGTACTACATACTTGCAATGGAAATTATAGTAAAACTGCTAAAACTAGTCTTTTTTTGTTGTGGGTATAAAATCCTATAAAGTCCAGTTTTATGTTAGTTTTGGTGTTGCAGACCCCTGGCCTAGAAAGTACGGTTTGTTTGGGAAGTGTACTGTGCAATGGAACTCTGATGCGGACCAATAAAAAAAGCAAACTCTGGTCCACCTAAAAACCAAGGTCTCGGTTCGGTTGAAGTGAACTCTGGTGTGGTTCAAATGCATTGTGAATGCAAGCGGACCGAAGACCGCTTCAAAAGCAGGAAGTGGACTACAGTGAAGGGCATTCTGGGTAAATACAACCAAAACAAATGTGCATTTCTCTTACCTCATGTGGAGCCATCTCAGCCACCTTGTGTGAAAAACAACATTCTCCATGGTTTTCTGCCTCATCTCCCACTCATGCTGAGTCCATTGTTACCATACCATATCACTTTATTTATAAAGCACTTTAAACAGTGACGGTGCACACCAAAGTGCTGTACAGGGACAGACAGACAAGCACACAGCAACAGATTACATAACAGGAAACCAAATGTAGAAACAAAAAAATTGTGGATAACAACAACGACAGCAATATGACCAACAAGTGTGAGGCACACAGGCTCAGCACAGATCACACAGTGCTGAAAGCCAGGGAATAATACCGTATTTCCGGACTATAGGTCGCACCGGAATATAGGTCGTTTTTCCAATTATTGCCCAAAAATTGGAAAAATCCATAAACGGGTTGCACCTAAATATAGGTCGCACCTACGTCACCGCCGACGTAACGCGTCATCCACCGCTGACGTGACGAGTTACCGCTGAGACAACCCGGAAATGTGGACGAGTGTTTAGCTCTGTTGCAAATGTCTGCCACAGGAGCGCACAGCAAGGCTTTTAAGAAGATTAACACCGTAAAAACAATTATTTGTTTGCTAAAAATTATAGCTGGCATTATAGCACAAGGGTTCCTGAGCTTAACCGTTCCTTAAAGGTTCAGTCTGCAGTTTCTGTAGAGTGCAGCACTTAGAAAAAATTTCAACAAGCAAAGCATTCTGATCCCTCCCCCTCAGAGCCATATATGGCTCTGCCCCCTTGTGGTCTGTTGAAATTTGAATTCAAGCTCGGTTTTTATTGGCTGGTTACAAACTTTGTTTTTATTGGCTGGAAAATGGCGGGTCACTTTTTCTTTTTAGAAATGCTTATTTACCACCTGGAGAAGCAAGGGGACAATATTTTTTTTTAGTTTTTTCAGAGATTACCTCTCTAACATCAATCTAGTGACAGAGTGAAGAAATATGTTAAAATATATATTGTTTGAAAAGTTACAGACTACATTACAATCTTACATACCCCAGCTTTAATAAATTCACGAAATGGTCTATTCTAAAATATACAAGGAAATAAAATGGAAGCTAACATGAGACAAATGCGTCTCTAAAACAACGAATAAAAAATCGAATTTTATCTCAAATGTCTCATACAGGGCAACAGTTTGTAAATGAAACCCATATAATTACACTCTGTAAGCTAAAAAAATATCCGCAAAGTGGTTTATGAGCTATTTTTTATAATATACAAGGAAATAAATTGAAGCTAACACAACACGGTTGCGCCTCTAAAAACACGAATAAAAAAATGAATTTTATCTCAAATGTTTCATACAGGGCAACAGTTTGTAAATGAAACCCATATACTGTACTGTAATTACACTCTGTAAGCTAAAAAAATATCCGCCGAGTGGTTTATGAGTTATTTTTTATAATATACACGGAAATAAATTGAAGCTAACACGAGACGAGTCCGTCTCTAAAAACACGAATAAAAAAATCAAATTTTCTCTCAAATGTTTCATACAGGGCAACAGTTTGTAAATGAAACCCATATACTGTAAGTACACTCTGTAAGCTTAAAAAATATCCGCCAAGTGGTTTATGAGCTATTTATCTAAATACTGTAGTAGGTATCTGTTTACGGTAGCTAACCGCTAAAAACGAAGCTAAAAGANGAAAATTTAAACAAATGTTCCGAATTTTGGTCCCCAATCGAACCGAGTCTACTAGACTATAAGGTGTGAAAATCAAAGTCAAAGTCAAAGTCAACTTTATTGTCAGAACTGCAATATGTACAGGACATACACAGGATTGAAATTGCGTTTCTCTCAGTCCCTCGGTGCAACAGTAACCATTTAAACACTAAAACACTGAAACATTTAATAAACATAAGCATAAAATAGTAAAAGTGTAACACTGTCCTGAGTTTTTGCATAGTAGTATAAAAGTATGAAAATTTACACCAACACTAAAACACTAAACATTTAATGAACATAAGCATTCAACACAGACCTCTCATCGCTTCCATCCCTCAGTGCATAAAATACTTTTCGACCTCCATAATCCATTTTTAATAAGCATTGTCGTGAATTTCCACCATTAAAGCCTTTGACCTCCTGCTTCTTTCTGTCTTTGACATCAACTGTGACAAATGACAAATTATCATATTTATTTGTTCTTGGTTGTTTTTCACAGCTTAAAACATAAGAACAGGACAAACTTTAGAGAAGAACATTCAGTGAAAGTTGTAAATCCAAGTAGGTCATGCATGAGACAGAGAACAGGACGGCACCCTGGACGGGTCAGGTGGCCATCACAGCCACCATAAGAACAGTACATGACAAAAAACCTGCTTGCTGTGGCAACAAAACTTGGTCTGAGAGTCATTTTTATGATATTGCATAAAAGTTAACAACAGAAATGAGTTTGTAAAGTAAAATTTGAACACGGCTGATTGTAATAAACACAGAAATGTGGCGCCACTTTACAGAAGATTTACAGCCACATGAGGAGGATTATGTTTTATTACACGTACTGTCACAGGTTGAATCCACTTTAATGGGGCCTTTGCTGACAAACTGCAGGTAGGGCGAACAAAAAAACAACAACAATTCTGTCAAAGTCAGGGATGAAAATAAAGTTGTTAACCTGTGAGATCTTGACGCATCATTTTCGAAAGCACACCACGTCAGAACAAGACGATTGTGTCTCAGACGGGCAGTCAGAATCAAGCAGATCTTAAGTTTCTCCTGCTCGATGATGATGAATACGCCACTGATAAATAAACACATCCACGACTAGAGTCTGACTTTTAGGAGTGTGTAACAAACTAAGTGCACTTTCTGTCACTAAAGTTATGATTTATTTAAATGCATCTGTTTATGGATGCATAATTTTGGAATAGTTTTCTTTGAAGGAAAGTATATCATCTGCCACATCACATGGCAAAGTTTTAAGCAATACTCCGCATTGTTTGTTAATACTTTGAGTATATAAAGAAGATGACTCTCAGCTACTACCACACCAAATTCTAACAATGTAGCTGTAAAATTAACTGAATTATACACATTTTTTTGTGTGTTGCACAGACTATTAGCTTTGGCAGTCAACTTAAATCAAGCCAATTCAAAAAATATTTAGTTGATGTGCACCAAATGATTCTTTTATAAGTTTTATGAGCATATGCCAAGTGATTTAAAATATATTTGGCTAACAAACAGACAGGGTTGACTCAAACCATTAAACTAAGATTTTGTGCAATCGATTAGCCTTCAGAGTCCATGTCGGTGCTGACTCCCAGCTGCCACCACACCCCTTTTTAGCTCAGTATCTGTAACACTGACTGGATTACACCCATGTGTTTGCTCATTTTGATTTGCTGAGGCAGCCATCTTGAATCAGGTTGACTCCAAAAGTTGAACATTTGTAGAGTGTTGAATGAAACAACAGCTTTCTGACAGTTTACTGTATTTTCTGGAATATAGGTCGCACCTAGGTCGCATTGTCCAATTATTGCCAAAGAATTGGAAAAATCCATATACAGTATAGGTCGCACCTGAATATAGGTCGCACCTACGTCAAAATGTGGACCGTGTTTAGCTCTGCTGCAAATGTCTGCCACAGGAGCGCACAGCAAGGCTTTTAAGAAGATTAACACTTAAAAACAATTATTTGTTTGATAAAAATTATAGCAAATATGTGTCTGAGCTGAACTTTTCTTTAATAAATGAATAATTTTAGCAGGATAAACACCTAAAAAATATATTTGTTAGCTGACATTATTGTAAGAGTGTGTCTCAGTTTAATTTTTGTTAATAAATGATTACAAATCAGCTTATTTTATAAAAAGCCATAAATAGGTCGCACATGAATATAGGTCGCAGGGCATGCAAAAATGATAAAAAGCCGCAACATATATTCCGGAAAACACGGTAATTGAAATCCATTCAGTGGTTCATGAGATATTTTCCAAAAATCCTGTAGAAAAATACAAAGTGCTTCTATTTACATAAAAGGACAAAAACATGAAATCCAGATTTGTATCCTGCAGCTGGCATGTTATTTTCTGTATAATGTTCAGTTAGTCTCTTTCTTTTTTTTGTTTCCTCTGAAACAAACACGTCGGTGTGTTTGCAGGCTGTGTCACAGTTTGGTCATCTTCAGCTCAGCCTTGTGTCAACAGGTTTTTTAAAGTTTTTTTTAGAGGAACACGGAGGTCATGTCGAGCAAGTTAAGTGTTGCTCTGTATTTGTTGACTTTGAAACCAGAGGACTCATACTAGTAAAAAAATACCTGGAATTAAACGGGAAATTTAGGAAGCAAATGCCCTCATCTGTTTGCCTTAAATCTGAACGTCTGATGGCTAGTTGATCTGAGGTTCTCTGAGGGAATTAGATGTACTGACCTTAGTTTGTGTTACAGGGGTTGTTTCAACGTGACTATGAGGAACAATTGAAGCGAGGTGAGGGGGAGGGCTGCGTGGACAAGACCAAAGCTGTCCCCAGTAGGCCCCAAGCCGCAGAAAGATCTGATTATCCCCCCTCATTGCTTCATGTTGGCTGGCCTTGCAGGTCGAGCACACAGGGGCCCCAGTATTTCCCATACGGCCCCAGTATTTCCCATGCGGAGCGGTGGGGGGCTCTCTTCCAGCCTCGGCGGTGATTTGAGGGGGAGCTTGTTGTTCAGGAGAGCCACTGTGGGAAAGTCATTAAAGTGTAAAAGCATCCCTCTTTTATTTGTTTGTGAAGGACTCCTGGAAGAGGTTTCCAATGAAGCCCTGGACAGTAATGAGTGCTGACACTGACCAGCCACCCCCACAGTGCCATGTGTGCCCAGGGCCGCTGCCATGGCAAACCGATACGCAGCTAGAAAGACCAGCTTGTTGGACTCACTGTGAGAATGGCTTCCCTCTTCAACAGGTGGCCAGTGTCTGCTAAACTAACCAGCAGGTCGTTTTGACCTGCAGGAAGAGGATTCTCTGTCATTGCTGGAGGTTTTTCTTCAACCAACAAAGACAAGAGTCTATAAACCTGCCACACACGTAAGGGGTTAGGAGGAGGCCTTTCATTTTTAGGCTCCCCTCTCTGATTATGTCATTACATTTTCATGCAGTGTGTGTTTAGGTGGTGCAACAGAGCGTGCACATGTCAGCAGAAAGCTGCCTTGCATCTTTTCTGTCATGGAGGTCTGCTATCAAAGCATTACAAAGCCACAAAAGCAGACGTAGGAGCGAGCTGGGACGAAGGTGCAAGTGGCTGTTTGGACCGTGTGTTAATGTCAAAGGATTACCTGCACTGCAAGAACACGAGTTAAACTGCCACATTAAACAACGAGAGGTGATTCACTCTCCTTGTTGCCGCTGTGATGGCGGTGGTGCAAAGGGACAAACGCGGAAAGAGCTGACATATCAGTCCAACGCTGATTTCCTGAGGGTGACAGCCTCCAAAAATGTGGAGCACAGAAACCAGTCTGAAGCAGTCTGCTGTACTGGAGTGCTTTTCATTCATTGTGTCTGCTGTGTTCCTCTGAGGAGCAGGGGCCTCTGCTGGAAGCGAGCAGTACCGCACGTTGTTTACCAAAACTTTGGCATCTCAAGGAGATCCTGGTATACAGTGATTTGGTTCTGCCACCAGCTCAGACCTTTGTCTTCTCAGAGATAATCCCCGAGGCAGGCCCCATAAACAGCGTCCTACCAGAGGTGCAGCTTTCGACAGTGGTTCTGGGCATTTTTAAACGTTCGCCCCACTCATCGCATTGTGTCATTGTGGTTTGCTAATGCGAAGCTGAATGTTTGACAAGTCGTCACCCTCAAATATTGGTTCACTTCTGTTCTATTCTGGGTTTGTGCATTGATTTTCTCCGTTAAACAGCGGGTCATAAGCACAAGGATAAACTTCACAGGACTGGTCAAAGCCACGTAAAGAGAAACTCAACAAATGCGTGAATCAGAGAAACACTGATTGGCTTAGTAGCCGAAAAGAAGCATTTCTTTGATATTGATATTTTCTTGCAAAGTTCAGTACCAGTGGTTGCCCTGTTATTGACATCCTGTTTATCCTCAGACCTGCAAAAGAGAGAGGGGGCTCCCGTTCACATATAGATTTGTAACAAATAAAAGCTAGGTTGTGCAACAGCCTGACTACTTGAATTTGCTTCTATTTACTGGGGGTGAATGGAGGAGTTAAGAACTGCAAGGGATCCATTGTCGACGCTCATTGGTATGCAATGCTCTCCAAGCGCTGCTATAAAGACTATAATGACGTTGGTTGATTTTGATCAGAGCCATTCTGTATCTTCTCTGCAGATCTGCGAGGAGCTTTCTTCTCTAGACCGACTCAAAGGGCCCAGCGGTCACGAGGTCCGCCCATACATGGTGCACACAGAGAACCAAAACAACGCTGTCAGCACTCAGAATGAAGCCAGCGTTGTTGGGTGTTTTCTGACCAGATCAGCTGTTTAAAGGGACTCCGAGTACACACGTGAGAAGACAAACCCACCGTATGGGTTATGCATGGTCAATAACAACCCAACCATGCCCGGTCTTTGACACTGAGAGTGCAACGCTCTTGCTGAGCTGAAGAGCAAATGAAGTTTTTGCTGCATTTTGCCGCCTAAGCTCGCGTCCAGATGATCAATGACCCAGTTCAGTTTGATCTGAATGAACGTGTCCTTTCGTCGCAGTCTGCCTGGGTGGAAGCAGACTGAACTGGGTTAGAGTTATATAACCAGTGTCTGCTCTCTTGGATCCCCAGCAGCTCGTCTTCCCCTAATCTTTTCAGCTTGATTACACCCTCCGTCCTCTGCCGCCTCATTCCACTGAGTTGTTCTCACACACACAAAAGCACATGAGCGAAGAAGCGTCTGGATCCGCCGCGCTCCGGTTCAGAGCGGCTGGGATTCATGGTGATGCGAGCGCAGGTGCCTGTAATGTATGTGTTTTCAGCTGTTTGGCAGCGTTTGCTCTTGGTAGTGATGGAGAAGACAAACAATGAACGCATCGGAGGTCAGCTGTGAGTGTGTTTGACAGTGTTTCTACCGGAGCCTTTCTTTTAAAGTTTAAAGTATTTTCAGCATCATATCAAAGTCAAAGTCAAAGTCAAAGTCAACTTTATTGTCAGAACTGCAATATGTACAGGACATACACAGGATTGAAATTGCGTTTCTCTCAGTCCCTCGGTGCAACAGTAACCATCTAAACACTAAAACATTTAATAAACATAAGCATAAAATAGTAAAAGTGTAACACTGTCCTGAGTTTTTTCATAGTAGTATAAAAGTATGAAAATTTACACCAACACTGAAACACCAAACACCCCTAAAACACCAAACACCCAATGAACATAAGCATAAAATGAAATAATAAAAGTGTAATACTGTCCTGAGTTTTTTCATAGTAGTATAAAAAGTATATCTATAAAATAAACTGAAGGTTCTAGCATTGACATT
>JBBPBX010005236.1:45875-72879 GCA_038048925.1 Garcialebias charrua | reverse complement strand
CCAGATGTAAAGGATTATGAGGAGGTCAATATTAATACTGACCTCTTTACCTTAATTAATTTACTCATTCAGATTGAATAGTAATTTCACGGATTCTTTCTTTTTCAGTTTACCCAATATTTCTGTGATCTTTATGATGGATAAATAAATAAAGCCATAGAGTGACAATGGACACGTTAACTTAGTTGGTATGTCAAAGACACTACCATTTATTTAAAATAAATCAACTAAATTAACACCATTACACTTGATTGACATGATTTCACTTTCTTGCAATTTAACACGTCAGCACATTTAAATTGTAACACAACAGACATAAATACAGGATGTTAACATATTTAGTCTGAGGCTCTATGACTTAATTAGTTTCCAGCTTAGAATTGAGGTAAAAAAGATAGAAGGAAAGAATGGAGAGATGGTTTAAAGGAAATTGGCCCTCATGCACGAAAATGTTTGTATTTTTATCCTAAATTTCTCCTACTTTTGTTCGTACGAACATGCCACGTCAGATTCAACAAAGTCTTCTATCATGAGGAAACGTGTGTAAATGCAGTGCGTAAATTTAATGAATCCCACCTGTCCTAAACAGCTGCGCGTGCACGCGTGAAGGTTATTTACATAATTCCCACCCCTCAAAACACCATATAAGGCCACAGCTTCCTGCTGTCAGACAGCAGGAAGTGTCCATTCATTCAAACTCATGAAGTAAAAGGAGGAACTTCACGCGTTCGGAGATCTGCTCTCAGTCGCGCTGTGGCTACCCCCCCCCCACCCCCCGCAGGTGTCGGATGGTCAAATATTTTTAATGTTAGTGTAAACAACTGTGTAGTTTCACTTATTCAGAAGAGCCGTGGCGCACCGCTGCCCCCCCCCCACCCCCCGCAAGTGTCGGATGGTCAAATATCTTTAATTTTAGTGTACTGTGTTACATTATAGTTTCACTTATTCAGAAGAGCCGTGGCGCACCGCTACCCCCCCCCCCCCCGCAAGTGTCGGATGTGTTTTTCAACAGAAGCATTTTAAATTGTCTCAAAACTACAGTTAACTTCATATTAATATTGTAGTGCATATGTTTTGTCTCCCGTGGGTCGTACAGTATCAGAAATCAAGAATAAATCTGAAAATGGCTTCAAACAAACATCTCGCCGTAGCACAGACAGGAGGTGGTCAGGTGATGGATGGACAATAAATGCCACGCTGCAAGACGCGTGCCAACATGTTTTGCAGCACAAATGATGCGCGCACCTCCTGCACATCGCGCACCTCCTGGTCATCGCGAGGTGCGCGATGAGCAGGAGGTGCGCGATGAGCAGGAGGTGCGCGATGACCATAATAATCAATTGCTCCGATGGTGTTTGGCACAAGATCAGTCTTAATTCGTACTTGTTCTGCGGCGGTGTATGGGAATTTTATGTACCTGGGTGAGGAGCGGCTTTGATGACCAAGGGGAGCGCACAGCCTGCGCGACACACCAGACAAATTAAACTTAAAATTATAATTCTAATTCAAACAGAATAACCTATTGTCAAGAATAATTATGGTGCGTGATTTTTTTAAACCCAAAATATTTTCTAAATAACGAAATATGAAGTTATTCGTGCAGAAGATCCGTCTGGATGACAGCTGACTGACGCTCCTAAATTATACGACAGGTCCGGACCACTCGTAAATTTTGTTCGTATCTGAAGAAAATCGTAGGATACGAAAACATTGTTGGATGCCACAAATGATCCTAAAACACTCGTAAGCACAGTTTAAGAACAAATCTGTGCGTACGAACGGTTCGTGCATGAGGGCCATTGTCTTGAGCATGTTACCAGAAGTGACACTTTCATCCGACTTCTGCTAAATCCAGGTACGTTTGTAAACAGCTCTTTACCTTCGACGACGAGTCTGATAAAGAGATGACACCAGCCTTTCAGATGCACAGAGTCCTTCAGGCCTAGCACGTCTGAGCCGGTCCTCGTTTACGTTTTCAACGTCTCCTAGGATCCGCATCAACCATCAGAAAATATGTCAGCTACTGGCCTCTGACTTCAAGATAACTATTCCAGGAAAGAATAAACAAAGTTTTGAGCTTACGCTCGTTCGAAGTAGACTCATAACAGCATGTTATTAGTCCTTAACTGGATGACGTGTCCTTAGCGTGTGACTAGACGATCATCAGTTCTTAGACGAAGACTCACATCCTAGTCTCGTCCGCAGACTCTTCAGTTCCAGCAACAGCTTAAAACTTTAAGGAAGGATCTGAGATGAAGCGAGACTTGTCTCTTTTTCATTGGTCCAAAAACCAGTCGAGCAGTTCACTTGTTGTTATCAAGATTCAAGGTGAAATTCACAGCAGAGTGAAAATGTTTTGGAAAGACAGAGAGTGCTGGAGCCCTTCTCATGAAAAACAACGGATTAACTGTCTTCTGACTTTCTAAACAAAACGGCCGGGTCTCTCTGACCCGAGTCGTCAACTTTCACACAGCATTGGACACAGTTTAACTCTTACAGAATAACACAGCTTAAAAGCACACATCATGAAAATGACAAAAGTTATTCTTTTGATTACATTAGAATAAAATCAAAGATAGAAATAGTCTCTTTTGGTGACTATGTTCTCAGATTACAACTAATGGAATAATTTGTAGTAAATGTCTTGCTTTACTGAGAGGTCAGTAAAGGTCATCTCTGGAACAGTTCAAAAATACACAGGTGTATCAAAGTGGACACGGTCATGCCCACTACAAGGTGAATAACTCACAATATAATGGTGGGCGTATTCTTTTGCTGCTTGAAACTCCATGTCAGAACCTCTCCTCATTTCTGCCATTTCTTTGGTACCCCTGATCATTCGTTCTGCAAGAGATTCAGCAATACTGTAACTTCTCACATGACACACCTCCCTAAATCTTGAAGATGTTATTCTTGATTGTCGCAGCATGTGCCACTCATGAACATGGCTCTGGTCTCGCGTTGAGGTCTCAATTTTGTGCGCCATCTCTAAGGATAACTGTAGACTTTGCAAATGAAAATGTTCCTCTTCAGTGCACACCCAGACACACTCGGTTGGTGACAGATGATGTGTGTCAAGTGGAAGAGAAGGACAAGGTAGAGCATGCTGATGTAATTCTATACATCGTGTTACGAGTTTGGGCTGCTGATAGGACAGTACAGTTCCTTTCTGCACTAGTCCAAATTCAGAATCCACAAGAGGCTTCTCCACACTCATTCCCATAGTTGTCACCAGTGACTTCTCCAGTGGATCGAAATCGCAGTACACCTCTGCCACTCGAAGCACAGACTGGTCAGGAAGAGGGCCAGTCATTCCTCTGAAGAGGGTGCTCCCTTGAATAAAACATCACACAGATGTATTTAACTTGGCACTAAAATATGTATGGTAGCAAGACACGAAAATTATATATTGCCAGTATTATTTACCTTAATCTTCCTTTACACAGTCGACCCTGTACAGGCTTTACTACAACCATCTTGACAACTGGACCTGGTTTTACACCCTATGAAATCCAGAGACTTTGTGTTTATGACAGTCTTCATCATGTGATCAAGGGTGAATGTCAAGTACAACCTAAACTTTAATGGAGATAAAACAATGTATAATTACAAAAATAAAATGAACATAACCCAGAATTAGTTAAGTTTTACTGTATCACAGACATCTCACTGAACTTTCTTAAATAATAATAATAATTAAAGCCGCAAGCGGCGTTGAGGCACTCGCAGCTTCGCTCCGGCCTTATTACGGCGACCGCGGGAGCTCTAGCTCGTCCGTTCGGTTGCCACCTCGATGTCTCTCGTGTCCATCCTGCACCCGTTTGCCAGAAACAGTTAGCAAATAACAACAATATATATGTGTTTAGAAGTGCTGACAGATGACACACAGTAAACGTGGAACAGATCAGATGATCAAGCAATGAGATGTAACAGTTTGAAAAATAATGTATGGGACACACTGGAGTCATCTGTTAAACCACAGTATCAATGAGTGTAGAAGTGATCATCCCTCTGTGAATAGCAATCAACTCTTTTGGTTGTTTGCACAATGGGTGCTAACGATCCATTGTTAGGATGATGGTCCTCCATCATGTGAGCAACTGGTTTCAGTAGTCACCAGCAAACTGGTTAATCCACTTTAAGAGAGAGCTAAAACTGAGCTGAATATCAGACTTAGCTTTTTTAGTTTTCTACCTGGATTATTGAGCATGCATCAGGGGAAAATTAAACATGTTTTAAAATCAATTTTGGAACATTTAGAATTGATTCTGAATCGCCAGGTCAAAGAATCTAAATTCTTTAAAAATATATTTTTTTCCTGCATCCCTATTGACATATAACAGTTTGAATTATTTAGGTGGTGCACTGAAGTCACAATTTACACAACAATATCAGTGTGTTTAGAACTGCTCCCTGATGCCATACAATAAATCTGGTATACATTGGATGATGTGTCACTGAGATGTAACAGTTTGAATAATTTAGGGGGTGCTTTGGAGTCATATGTTAAACCACAATATCAATGTGTCCACAAGGTCTCACTGATGATGCACAATAAATCTGGTTCAGATTGGATGATGTATCACTGAGATATAACTATAGCAATAATGTAGGAGGCGCAATGAGTCAAAATTTACACAACAATATCAATGTGTTTAGAACTGATCCTTGATGACGCACAATGAATCTGGTTCAGATTGGATGATGTCTCACTGAGATATAACAGTTTGAATAATGTAGGGGGCGCTCTGGAGTCATATGTTAAACCACAATATCAATGTGTCCACAAGGTCTCACTGATGATACACAATAAATTTGGTTCAGATCGGATGATGTATCACTGAGATATAACTATAGAAATAATATAGGGGGCGCACTTGAGTCAAATGTTAGCCCACCATATCAATGTGTCCACAAGGGCTCACTGATGATGCACAATAAATCTGGTTCAGATTGGATGATGTCTTACTGAGATATAACATTTTGAATAATCTAGGGGGCGCTCTGGAGTCATATGTTAAACCACAATATCAATGTGTCTACAAGGTCTCACTGATGATGCACAATAAATCTGGTTCAGATCGGATGATGTATCACTGAGATATTGTAACAATCTCCCTTTTAAACGTGAGCTTGTACACGCTCAAGAGAGTTCTTTTAACTATTTTTGAATGTAATCAGGAAACTGAGTATAACACTAGACCGTCATAAATAAACATTATAGAAAAAATGAATAAATAAATAAATGTGGACACGTCAACTTCAGGGTGCCGTAGGGCGTGGCTGTATTAATCAAACAAAAATCAGCTGTTCCAATTGTGATTCAAACATAATTAGTTACACAAAAGCACATTTACATTAACATAATAAAGTTTCTGAAAAAGTTCAAGTCCCCATAAACTTCCCCCAGAGAGATCTCTCGTTAATTATAATAAATTGTCCCATGAAAAAAAGTCGGCCGTTAGTCACTCAAAAAATATTCAAAAATGAAAGACTCGTTGGGGCCCATATGATCCTCCAGTCTCTCACAACGACAGGAGGAGGATAAAACAAATGATAAGGAAACGTCTCACCGGGTTGGCGTCTGTCCCAGCTGTTTCCTCCTCTCTACCTGGAGCGTTCTCCTCCAGTATCGCTCCAGGGAATCCGGACCGATCCTTCCCAGGGTGTCACTTTAAGTCCATCTGTGAAAGTCTTTTCCTTCCCTCCTGAGTTGGGTCTAACTTCAGCATGAAGCCCAACTACAGATGTCCTGTGTTGATTTGGGAGCTCCCCCGGTCCGTGCGCTGCTACTCTGCACGCGTCTTCACCTGCCACACCCCCTGCAGCGCTCAAACCCTTGTCCTTTTATCAGCTCCGGTAAAGCTGAGTCACGTGACCCAGATAATTTTCCCAGTGGATACTTTTGAGACTGAAACACACAACTACAAGACATTCTTGTATTTATATTAACACAAACATTTTATTTATGTTCCCTTTATTTAGGACCAAGGTAAACCTTTTTTTTTTCTCTTCACAAATACAGTCATTTAGTGTGATGTCACAGATCCCCCCCCCCTGCCGGAGGCACCTGGACCTGAACTCCATAATAGTGTTTTAGTTTCACCACATTAACTGTATCTATTTTTTTATTCTGGTCTGTCCACTGTATCTGGTAATTCACAGGACCTAATTGTTTCCTCACAACAGCTGGACCTGACCATCTAGGCGCTAGCTTTGAGGAAAATCTGTCAGAGGCTTTGGAGAGAGGATGGGACCGAACCCAGACTAAGTCTCCCGGCAAGAGCTGTACACTTCTCCTACGGGCATTATAATACTTAGCTTGTCGGGCCTGGTTCAACCCTATCTTCCGCTTAACCTGTTCAATCATTTCTTTGTGTCTATCCAGGAATTTATAGTGTGTCTGCTGAGGACTAGGAGAGTGGCCAATGATTCTCTCCAATGGACCTTTGAGAGGTTGACCAAGAGTAAGCTCGGCCGGCGACTTTCCAGTTGTCTCATGCTGTGCAGCGTTGATGGCAAACCTAAACTCTTGGATCCAATTATCCCAGTTGATATGGTGTTCTCCCACAAAGGAGGATATCATTGTTTTGATCGTTCTATTTGACCGTTCAGTAAGATTGGCTTGGGGATGATAGCTTGTAGTGAACTTTTGAATCACACCCCAAGTGCGACAGAGATTTTCCATCTCGTGGCTCGTAAATTGAGGGCCACGATCTGATACCAGCTCTCGAGGAACACCAAAACGGGTAAATATTTCATTCTTTAAGATGCTGGTAATTTTCTGAGCTTTGCTGTCTTTCAGTGGAAACATTTCTACCCACTTAGTGAAATAGTCCACGATTACCAACAGGTATTTGTTTCCCTTCTTGCTTCGGGGAAGAGGACCCATCAAGTCAATGCCGATCTTTTCCCATGCTTCGGTCACTGTAGTAGGCTGCATGAGCCCCGCTGGCTTCTGATTGTCCGGTTTATATTTTTGGCAGGTGACACAGGTTTTAATGTAGGCCCAGACGTCTTTCCTGACTGTGGGCCACCAGGCTACTTCCAGTATCCTTAACAATGTTTTTAGTTTCCCTAAGTGTCCACTTAGAGCAGGGGTGGGCAATTATTTTTTCCATGGGGCCACATGAGAAATAGAAAATATTGTGGGGGGCCGGGCAAAATGACATAATTCAATACTGCATATTAATAGTATTTCTTTATTAAAAGCAGTAAATATCATTGTTTAGACAAACTGGTAAAAGTATTAGTTATGATTAATCAACAAAATAAAAAGCATGAGTGGACATTTTTGAGGGCTAACGTTGTCTTGTGACTTGACAACAATTCAATCATGCACATTGCGCATGTCTTGATTTACATATTGCATCATTTTGTACGTGAATTTTAAAAAGACATCAAAATTAAAGCAATGCAGTCCACAAATGAGGTAAAATTAGAAACTATGTTTTTGTTGTAACTCCCCTTACGGGGGCCGGTCAGAGTCAACCAAAGGGCCGCATGTGGCCCTGGGGCCTTACAATGCCCAGGTCTGACTTAGAGGATGGTCATGAAAATAACTGAGAAACTGGGTTATCATAGACTTGGGTACAACCAGCTGAAACTTTTCTCCTTGGTCCGTGACCAAAGACTTCCTGTACCAGACATCCTGGACTTTACAGAACCCTATTCTGTTGGGGTTCCTAATAGCAGATGATTGGACCATGTCAAGCAGGGTGGAATCTTTCGCCTGAGCCTCCTTGATGTCAGCCAATGCCAAAGGTAACTCTGACCCAGATTTAGAGATGGTCGCTGCAATGTACGCCCTGGGGATTTCACACACTGCTCTTGACAGCGCGTCAGGAACCAAGTTATGTAAACCTTTTCTGTATTTGATTTTGAAGTGGTATTCTTGCAACCGAAGCACCCATCGGGTCAAGCGAGAGGTTGCCTTTGTACAATTAAATGCCCAAGTTAATGCTGCATGGTCAGTATATAAAGTGAATTCTGATCCTTCTATGAAATGCCGCCACTTCTCAACAGCCCACACAACAGCCAAGCATTCTTTCTCTGAGGTGGAATAATTACACTCCGCACCCCTCAGGGTTCTGGATGCAAAGGCAATGACTCTCTCTCCCTCAGGTGTCATTTGTACAAGTACCGCACCCAGCCCAACATCACTGGCATCTGTGTGTATCTCAAATGGCAGTTGGAAGTTGGGTTGCATTAATATGGGAGCCTCTACCAGGACTCGTTTTAAATGTTCAAATGCTTGCTGGCAGTTTGGACACCATTCCCAATTGTTGGCTTTTTTGAGAAGATGGTATAAAGGTGCAGCTATGTCAGCAAAATGGGAAATGAATTTGTGGTACCAGCCTACCAACCCCAAGAATCGCTGAAGTGATTTCTTATCAGTGGGTACGGGATAATTTGTGATTGCCAGGCTCTTATTTGGATCTACACGAACCCCACTCCCAGCCACTATATGACCCAAAAATTTAAGTTCTGGTTGAAAGAAGTTGCATTTTCCCAGATTTAAAGTCAAGTTTGCTTGGTGTAATTTGGCAAAAACTTCCTCCAAATCTTTCATATGTTGTTCTGGTGTAGGAGAGAAAATGATCACATCATCTATGTAAACAAAACAAATTTTTCCTCTCAGGTCTCCAAGCACCCTTTCCATTAGTCTCTGAAATGAGGCACCAGCATTCTTCAGTCCAAAAGGCATACATTTAAACTGATATAATCCAAAAGCTGTTATTACTGCCGTTTTGGCTTTACTTTCTTCAGCCACAGCCATTTGCCAGTAGCCTGATTTCAAATCCAAAGTGCTAAACACTGAAGCTCCATTCATGGATTCCAGCAACTCATGGATTAGAGGCATGGGGTAGGCATCCTGTCTTGTTTTAGCATTTAAGGCCCTATAATCCACACAAAACCTGAACGTCTTATCAGGTTTTGGGACAAGAACCACCGGAGAAGCCCAAGAAGATTGAGAGGGCTCAATGATGCCGTCATGAAGCATTTTTTCAATATGGTCTTTGATTATCTGTCGTTTAAAGGGTGACACCCTGTAGGCTCTTGCTCGAACTGGTAACTCATCTGTGGTGTAAATGTTGTGCACTTCCATAGATGTTTTTCCCAAAGTATCAGTGCACACTGTGGGCCAGGTTTGAAGAAGTTGGGTAATCTCTGGTGGATGATTCAAAACTGTTGTTCTTAAGTCTGCTGAGAAGTCCTCTGTGTTTCTTATGGGCAAAGCCACAATCAGGCTCACGTGTGATGGACCCAGACCCAATGAGGAAGTGCTTGGTGGTGAAGCCATAAAGGGGTAAAATGAATAACCCCGGGGGCCTTTGACTCCATATGTGTTATCACCCAGATTAATAATAGTCGATGTTTTTGTCAAAAAGTCCAACCCTAGAATAATGGGAAATGTGAGGTTGGTGTCTTCCACAATAAAAGTGTCCAAAGCCCACATCATTCCATGCCAACAGTACAGAATAGTTGTTTTTCCCAAAGCACTGTAGGTTTTTCCATTGGCTAGGGCAAACTTTTGGTTGTCAGCTCGTTTTAAATGTTCATCTGCCTGAGCCATTTCCTGCCACAGGCTATGCTTCATCAGTGTGAATGTACAGGCGGTATCCAGGACAGCGTTACATGTCTTATCTCGGATTTCTATGGGAACATATAAAAGGGAAGGTGTTGTCCTCTGGCCTCGTTGTACTACGGACACCACATCTGCTGGTCTTTTGAAGTTCCCTTTAGGATGTTGTTTTCCTGGTGCTTTTCCTTTGGTCTTTTGCTGGTCAACTTTCCCCCAATAGGCCTTAGCTCCTGCACAGTCTCTTTCCACCTGGGACCCAACGGTAACCAGCTGGTCCATCGTGGTGACAGTTCCTCTGAGGCAACCAGCCAGTTTAGGATTGCAGTTGTTTAGGATCCTTCTTACTAGGTCGGCTTCAGAGATATCTGGCTTCCACCTTAAACACAAGGCCCGATAGTCGAAGGCAAAGTCCCTCAAACACTGCTCCGGTAACTGCACCATGTCCCGTAGTTTTTCTTCCACCTCCGAGAGGTAGTCTGGGGGAAGAAATGCAGCATAGAAAGCTTCTTTAAATTCCATCCAGTTTTGGATTCCATTCTTGGCCACACACCACCAGCTGTGAGCAGGTCCTTTCAAGACACCAGTTAAAGCCCCAATTAATTCAGGGTCAGAGAGTGGTCTCACCGACAAGAAAGTTTCACACTGGTCAATGAAGTTTAAGACATCAGCCACCTCTCGTGCCCCTGCAAATGAGGGAAAGTCCATATGGATGGGAGGCTTGGCATAAACTGCTGGTATTCTCCCAGATGTGAGAGGGACAAGTGTGTGAAGCGTAGGTGTCACACTACTGGAGGATGGTATAGCTGGAAGCATCTCGGTAGGGACAGTTGCAGGTCGATTGGGATCAGAGCATGAACTTGAACTTGGCTGATAGACATTTTGTAGATAAGTAGCTGGCTGGGAGGAATGAGGTAAGTTTGACTTCTGACATGTTGAGGTAAACATTGCTGGTAGCCGTACAGTTGAAGGAGCCATTAAGTGTGTCCTTTGGTCAGCAGACAGATCCAAATTGTGTTCAGCACTAATAAGGGGTCGGGTAGCAGTAGATCGATGTGCGCGCTTCAATTTCTCCACCTCTACCTTCCACTTCTCATCACGTCGCTGTAAACACTGAACTAATTTTCCCTCAAACTCTTGTAAGGTAGTAATCATCAGCTGTTCTAATGCCTCCACATTTTTGTCTATATATGTTCTTATATTTTGCTCTCGATTTAAAGCACTGCTCACTGAGTCCTGAAAATTTCCCTCCAAAGTGTTAACCTTCTCCCCCACTGTTTTCAAATCATCTTTAAGCTTAAATAGGTCTGCTTGTGAGAAATATGGTAAATCATCATCTTCTTCCTCATCATCACTTTCTTCATCTGAAGCATATAATGAACTAAGTAAAGAAGTTATTTCCCCCACAGGGTTTCTACGGGTTACCCAAGCATCATCTCTTGGACAACTACCTGCTAAATCAGTTTCTAAAGGAGGACATGTTACTCCATCTGCTCCTTGCAGTGAACCCTCTACCTCAGCTTCAGTTAGTTGTGAGGGATTTTCTTCCATTATATCAATAAAGTTATCACTCTTGATGCAAAATGATTTTTTTTCTTTTTTAACAAAACCCCAAACAACAACAGTCAAATATGATACCTCAGCTTAATAATACACATTCAAAAAACATTGTTTCCCATACGGGCCACCACTGTAACAATCTCCCTTTTAAACGTGAGCTTGTACACGCTCAAGAGAGTTCTTTTAACTATTTTTGAATGTAATCAGGAAACTGAGTATAACACTAGACCGTCATAAATAAACATTATAGAAAAAAATGAATAAATAAATAAATGTGGACACGTCAACTTCAGGGTGCCGTAGGGCGTGGCTGTATTAATCAAACAAAAATCAGCTGTTCCAATTGTGATTCAAACATAATTAGTTACACAAAAGCACATTTACATTAACATAATAAAGTTTCTGAAAAAGTTCAAGTCCCCATAAACTTCCCCCAGAGAGATCTCTCGTTAATTATAATAAATTGTCCCATGAAAAAAAGTCGGCCGTTAGTCACTCAAAAAATATTCAAAAATGAAAGACTCGTTGGGGCCCATATGATCCTCCAGTCTCTCACAACGACAGGAGGAGGATAAAACAAATGATAAGGAAACGTCTCACCGGGTTGGCGTCTGTCCCAGCTGTTTCCTCCTCTCTACCTGGAGCGTTCTCCTCCAGTATCGCTCCAGGGAATCCGGACCGATCCTTCCCAGGGTGTCACTTTAAGTCCATCTGTGAAAGTCTTTTCCTTCCCTCCTGAGTTGGGTCTAACTTCAGCATGAAGCCCAACTACAGATGTCCTGTGTTGATTTGGGAGCTCCCCCGGTCCGTGCGCTGCTACTCTGCACGCGTCTTCACCTGCCACACCCCACTGCAGCGCTCAAACCCTTGTCCTTTTATCAGCTCCGGTAAAGCTGTGAGTCACGTGACCCAGATAATTTTCCCAGTGGATACTTTTGAGACTGAAACACACAACTACAAGACATTCTTGTATTTATATTAACACAAACATTTTATTTATGTTCCCTTTATTTAGGACCAAGGTAAACCTTTTTTTTTCTCTTCACAAATACAGTCATTTAGTGTGATGTCACAATATAACTATAGAAACAATGTATGGGGCGCACTTGAGTCAAATGTTAGCCCACCATATCAATGTTTCCACAAGGTCTCACTGATGATGCACAATAAATCTGGTTCAGATCGGATGATGTATCACTAAGATATAATAGTTTAAATAATCTAGGGGGCGCTCTGGAGTCATATGTTAAACCACAATATCAATGTGTCCACAAGGTCTCACTGATGATGCACAATAAATCTGGTTCAGATCGGATGATGTATCACTGAGATATAACTATAGAAATAATGTAGGGGACGCACTTGAGTCAAATGTTAGCCCACCATATCAATGTGTCCACAAGGGCTCACTGATGATGCAAAATAAATCTGGTTCAGATCGGATGATGTCCCACTGAGATATAACAGTTTGAGTAATCTAGGGGGCGCTCTGGAGTCATATAATAAACCACAATATCAATGTGTCCACAAGGTCTCACTGATGATGCACAATGAATCTGGTTCAGATCGGATGATGTATCACTGAGATATAACGGTTTGAATAATGTAGGGGGCGCTCTGGAGTCATATGTTAAGCCACAATATCAATGTGTCCACAAGGTCTCACTGATGATGCACAATGAATCTGGTTCAGATCGGATGATGTATCACTGAGATATAACAGTTTGAATAATGTAGGGGGCGCTCTGGAGTCATATGTTAAACCACAATATCAATGTGTCCACAAGGTCTCACTGATGATGCATAATAAATCTGGTTCAGATCGGATGATGTATCACTGAGATATAACAGTTTGAATAATCTAGGGGGCGCTCTGGAGTCATATGTTAAACCACAATATCAATGTGTCCACAAGGTCTCACTGATGATGCACAATAAATTTGGTTCAGATCGTATGATGTATCACTGAGATATAACTATAGAAATAATATAGGGGGCGCACTTGAGTCAAATGTTAGCCCACCATATCAATGTGTCCACAAGGGCTCACTGATGATGCACAATAAATCTGGTTCAGATTGGATGATATCTTACTGAGATATAACAGTTTGAATAATCTAGGGGGCGCTCTGGAGTCATATGTTAAACCACAATATCAATGTGTCCACAAGGTCTCACTGATGATGCACAATGAATCTGGTTCAGATCGGATGATGTATCACTGAGATATAACGGTTTGAATAATGTAGGGGGCGCTCTGGAGTCATATGTTAAACCACAATATCAATGTGTCCACAAGGTCTCACTGATGATACACAACAAATCTGGTTCAGATCGGATAATGTATCAGTGAGATATAACAGTTTGAATAATCTAGGGGGCGCTCTGGAGTCATATGTTAAAACACAATATCAATGTGTCCACAAGGTCTCACTGATGATGCACAATAAATTTGGTTCAGATCGGATGATGTATCACTGAGATATAACTATAGAAATAATATAGGGGGTACACTTGAGTCAAATGTTAGCCCCCCATATCAATGTGTCCACAAAGGCTCACTGATGATGCACAATAAATCTGCTTCAGATCGGATGATGTCTTACTGAGCTATAACAGTTTGAATAGTGTTATAGTGGTTTGAAATTTATGGTGTGAAGCGCAAGTTTGAGGTCTGGCCACGCCCCTTTAGCATAAACGAAATCGCAAGCTTTTGATAACTTTTACTGTCCAATGTGTTAAGGGCATATTAACCAAGTTTGAAGGTAATCTTTCAAAATCCCTAAGAGGAGGTCGTTCAAATACGCATTTCAAAACGCCAATAAATGACCTTTTGACCCAAAATGGCCGACTTCCTGTTGCTTTTGGACCAGTGCTCCAAGAGACTTTTTCGTAGGTCCTGGGAAGATACAGATGTTCACCAAGTTTCAGAATAATCGGCCCTAAAATGGCTTGGGGCTGATGTTTTTAAATATTCTAGGGGACGCTGTGGAGGTTATTTGCTAATTAGCACCTGTTCAAGGAGTGGGCAATGATCGATCATACTGATTTTGGTACTCCTCAGATCAAATCTGTGGAGTTTAGAACCAAACGTATGGTGACGGCATTACGTCTTACTTCACCACGTCGCCACGTCCACATGCTCCACCCAAAACGATCAGTGCTGGAAAGCTTGTTACATAAACATGTCTTCGGTCACTGGACACAATGTCACGCTGATTAGGTAACAGGGATCCGATATGGACCGTTCAACATAAAACTTTACACTTCCTGTTGTCAGGGGGCGTGGCTTAAGTGATGTCATGATTTGACCATTCAGTATTGCAGGGGACCGGATGAACGTCAATGACTGAAGGTTTGATGTATTAGACAGTTTTCGTGTAGGAGCTACTGTACAGTATAAGCATTTCGTTTTTCATGGCGAGATGTCCAACTTTGACGTCTGGCCCCGCCCCTTCAGCATCCGTGAAAACGAACCATTTTGATAAGGTTTGTTCCCCCGTGCCTTATGAAGAAATTGGCCAAGTTTGATCCCGATTGAGCGAAATCCCTAGGAGGAGTTCGTTCGAATGCGGAGGCTATAAACGGCTAAACAGGTGTGAAAATTAGGTCATCGTTCCAAAATGGCCGCCTTACCATTTATTGTACAATGTTGGTGCAAGAGGGTTTTCTGTGCATCTTGGTGAGTTGGACAAGTGTACCAAATTTCACGATTCTACGTCAAACTAAAGCCCGAGATACACTGAAGCAGACTCCGTATATGCGCGTATACGGACGTATACGCGCGTATACGGAGCCGCTGCTACACTCGGCTTTCGTTCTCGCGTAGATTCTCGTGTTTTCGCTCCAAATTCTAACGTCATTTCCTCCGTACCGTCACTTCCGATCGTCACTTCCGCTAGTTTTTCGCTCCAAACGCTCGCGTTCTCCTTGTTGTAATATGAGCAGCTGAGCACGGAGTGCTTTTCCTGCAGCCCACAGCCCACCACAGCCCACCAGGGAATATATAAAACATCGCGCACCCAGGTAGGACCTGAATTCATTCATTTCATTCATCGAGTGAACGGAGGAAGAAGCGGTTACTTGACTTTAGGCAAAAAAACAAAAGAAAAGGCCCGATCAGCGATAAAAAAGAGGAATTTATTTCATTTGTGTAACATACAAAACAGTCCGGCGCCGGGGAAGTTTAGATCAGACACCGCGCATCGCGTATGCGAATCGCGTATGCGTAGTAAAAAAATACTTTTGCGCGTACTTGCCCTGAGGGGCTACGCGGGGCTACGCTGCGTACGGGGCGTACGTACGCTGCGTATAGGCGTATCGTGAGGACGCTCGAGTGTATCTCGCCCTTAAGGTCAATGCGGAGGGTATTTTGAAATTTTCTAGGGGGCACTCTTGAGCCGTTTCTGTGACTATTTTTGCCACGCCCCCAAAATACGTAATTTTTCACCAGTCCTGACGAGTCCGCAAAATTTGGTGAGTTTTCGTATATGATAAAGCCCCCAAAAGGCCTCTTCTTTTGGGGGAATAATAAAAAAAAAAAAACACTACAATTACAATAGGCCTTCGCAGCGCTTAGCTGCTCGGACCTAATAATCATTTCATTTAAAAGCGTCTTTCAGGACACCCAAGGACACTTAGCAAACCAATACAGTTCAAACATTATAAGTCCATCCATCCATCCATCCATTTTCTTCCGCTTATCCGGGGTCGGGTCGCGGGGGTAGCAGCCTAAGTAGGGAGGCCCAGACTTCCCTCTCCCCAGCCACTTGGAGCAGCTCCTCTGGGGGAATCCCAAGGCGTTCCCAGGCCAGCCGAGAAACATAGTCCCTCCAGCGTATCCTGGGTCTTCCTCTGGGTCTCCTCCCGGTGGGACATGCCCGGAACACCTCACCAGGGAGGCGTCCAGGAGGCATCCTAACCAGATGCCCGACAAATTGAAATATAAAATACATAAAGATTATAAAATTGTAGCAGGAAGCAGGTGAAGACTCCACCTGCTGCCAGGATAATTGCTTGCTCAGCCAATAACACTAGGGATGCTCACTATAAAAGGGCGTAGACTGCGTATGTGTGTTGGTTGATACATCTTTCAGCGATGAATGGCGCTTGTTTACGGACGCGTCACACCGCGCTTCCGTATTACATTTGCTGCATGCAGAGTACAGGTGAGGTTGGCTTCCTGCCCATTTACCGTAGCTCCATATGTGTAGTTTATTTATTTTTACATCTGCAGATAATTGTCAGCGCATTTACAGTCTTGTTGATGGCGAGTGAAG
This sequence comes from Garcialebias charrua, assembly GCA_038048925.1. Taxonomy (NCBI): domain Eukaryota; kingdom Metazoa; phylum Chordata; class Actinopteri; order Cyprinodontiformes; family Rivulidae; genus Garcialebias; species Garcialebias charrua. Next base: position 56,457 of record JBBPBX010005236.1, on the reverse strand, counting down.
TGATTCCTCCTGCCAGCGTGTTGCTGTGGGCGTTCCCGTTTGTGCGGGAGTGAGAGAGCCTGATCGGTATGTGGAAACAATCATGAGCCTCATGTTTATCAACTTGCTCTAAACTATTTTTTACTATGGATTGTAGATTCATTTCCACAATCACCACTGCTGCTTTGCCGGGTTTTGAAATAACCTCAGAGACGTTGCTCGTCCTACAAACATTTGGAGCGGCGTGGACACACCCACGCCAAGAGACAGAAGAGGGAGCGGAGGCTTTTTTACGCAGCACCTGCTTGTGTGCTGCTGTGATCGTTCTTGGATTTTATCATTGTTTTTACTGAGTTCTTTTACCTGTCATTTATTAGAAGTTTGCGCACTTGTCTTTTTCTCTTTTGTTTAAATTATTTATTTCATTTTTTATCCTGCAGATTTGCGAGGTGCGTGTGGCCTGGATGGTGACGTCTCCTTTTGTGTGATTGCAGTCCCCAGCACAGACAGGTGGAGGGATTCAACAAGTGTGTGTGTGTGTGTGTGTGTGTGTGTGTGTGTGAGTTCACTGGTGTTTGTATTGATTTTAATTTAGGAGCCTCCCATCCAGGACCTGGGTAAGCCTCGCCAACTGTGCTTTTTAGTTTGTGCTTTTCTTTCTTATTCTTTTAGCTACAGACGGGTATCCCTCTGCTTTTACTTTGTTTTTAATAAATTATCATTAACTTGGAACCTTGTCTCTTGCTTATTGCAAACGCACCTGCGTGTTTTTTTGATTTCCTGGGTGAAAGTCCCAGGTGGCGCTGCTGGTACAACTATAATGTTGATTTAAAACACCGATTGCCACACTTGGCGTTTGTTGGTAGGGCAGTTTTGCAATTTTAAGCAGAGACTTGTGTTTCAAGTATTTTTTTGGGAATTTTAATTACAAAGTATTTTACTTGTTTGTTTTTATTTTTTTTCTCAGGCAATGCAACAGCTGGTTAACTGGTGGAATTTTAACAAGTGGGTAAGATTTTTTTTCTTTCCTCTCTCTAGTTTTAGTCCTACTGTATATTAAAAACATCCCTTTACGGGTCAGGACTCAGTTATGGAGGCAGACACACAGAAGCTGGAAAGCTTAATTGTTCAGTTGAGAGCTGAAAATGAAAAGCTGCGCCAGGAACAGGCGACAGCTGGGCCTGCTACACGATCTACCACAGGGTCAGCATCTGGTGCAAACCCCTCTGTAATGGAGAGGTTTGTCTTTGTGCCGCATGATAGAAAGTGTCCCATGTTTAGAGGGAAGGGAGGCATTGGATTAACTGAGTGGCTCGAGGAGGTACAGGCCTGCATGAGGCTACGCCATTTGTCCACAGCTGATCAGGCCTTTTTTTTATTTGATCATTTGGAAGGGGAGGCACGTGATGAAATTTAGTTTCGACCTACTGCAGAGCGTGAAGACCCTGCCAAAATTATAGCTATTTTAAAAGAACTGTATGGTTGTTATGAATCATATGTGGCACTCCTGGAGGCATTTTTTTCTCGCCGTCAGCGGGATGGTGAAACTCTACAGGAATTTTCATTAGCTCTAATGAGTCTGATGGAGGCTGTTAAAACCCGTGCTCCTGATGATTTTCAAAATGCAGAAACACTGTTGTGTGACAAATTTGTTGAGCATGTGTTGGATGGGGCTCTTCGTCGCGAGTTAAAACAGTTTGTGCGCAAGAAGCCAACAGCCACCATGCTTGAGGTTCGAGCAGAGGCATTTCGCTGGGAGCGTGAGGTGCGGCCAAGAAATGTATCTGGTCTAGGATCTTCTGTCCCTTCTGCATTTGGATCTCAATATGGAGTGCAAAGCTGTTCTCAAGGGGATACTGGTTCACACCAACCCTTTGAACTGAGCCAACTGAGGAGTATGTTACAGCAACAGCAGTCACAGCTTGACCAACTTACCCAGAGTATAGCTAAGTTGCAGAAACCCAACTGGCAGAGTCGTTCTCATGACTCTATCATCTGTAGGCGCTGCCAGAAAGCTGGCCATTATGCCAGGGATTGTGATGGGGTTCGAGTTCAGGTACACGCCCCTGCTAAGTCATCACTAGCCTGGCCCTCGCCTTCTTGCACAGCTCCGCTCAATTCTCATTTCCCTTCACTGCACAGTCTGGGACTTCTCCCATCCACAACCATTTCTCCGGTAGATTTTTGTTCGGACCAATCAGAGAACAGAAGGGGCGGAGTTTTGAACGACGTCGACTGACGTCGTCATTCAAAATGGCTGCCGCCACGAAGGAATTTTCATCAAAACAAGGTAAAAAACTATTATTTCTCTGCTGATAAAAAATATATTTCTTAGCTGACGTTATATCAGAAGTGTTCCTGAGCAATCAGAGAGCAGAAGGCGGAGTTTTGAACGACGTCGACTGACGTCGTCATTCAAAATGGCTGCCGCCACGAAGGAATTTTCATCAAAACAAGGTAAAAAACTATTATTTCTCTGCTGATAAAAAATATATTTCTTAGCTGACGTTATATCAGAAGTGTTCCTGAGCTTAACAGTTCCTAAATCAATTCACGAAATGGTCAAATCTGCTGGATTTAAATAGTTTCGGTTTGATATTTTCCAAACAGCCTCGGGTGCGCTACGAAAATAAATGATAAAAAATCGAATTTTATCTCAAATGTTTCATCTAGGCCAACAGTCAGTAAATTAAAGACATATAATTACACACTGGTGGCAGAAAAAATATCCACCGAGTGGTTTCTGAGCAATTTATCTGATAGCCTGGACCTCGCCAGGCTAAACTAACAAAACTCCGCCTTCTGTTCTCTGATTGGTCCATTCAAAAATCTCCAGGAGAAATCATTTTCAATGGGAGGAATGCCAGACCCTAGTCCAAAGCGAAGTGAAGGACATGGGTCTGGTTCCAACCAGGCTAAGTCATCACCTCAGTTGTCGGAAAACTTATCTCCCACTGAGTCGTTGAGCCACGATTTGGATGGGGTAGTTGTAAGCTCCATGAAGGGTGTTTTTCAGGAAGGTTCTAAGCTTGTATCATCTTGTCCACATTTAGATGTGAACATGGGAGGGGTTAAAGTCCCTTGTTTGGTAGACACTGGTTCTATGGTGTCTACAGTTACAGAGAATTTTTTTCTCAACATTTTGCGCTGTGGGGTCAGGAGAAACTGCAGTCATGTCACTGGCTTCAGCTTAAAGCTGCTAATGGCCTTGCTATTCCCTACATTGGTTATCTAGAGTTAGGTATTGAACTCTGTGGTAAACTCGTTCACCAGTGTGGGGTATTGGTGGTCAAAGATCCCCCTGGTGGTGTGTCACGGCAGGCTCCAGGTGTTCTGGGGATGAATATAATTAGTCGTTGTTATGGCAAGCTTTTTAGACACCATGGTTCAACTTTGTTTAACTCACCTGCTGTCTATGCTGCCCCAGAGTCCATTAAACAGGCTCTCCACAGAGGCCATCATGCTACAACCCGATCTTCGGACGATGTTGTCGGTGATGTAAAAGTGTGTGGTAGGGAGGTTCACCACATTCCAAGTGGCACACTGAAGACTGTGCCAGTCACATGTTCTGAAAACTACTCTGGTAAAGTTGTTTTGTTTGAATCTTTGGACTCAGACTTGCCAGCTGGACTCCTTATTTCACCTTCCTTGATCCAGGTCACAAGGGGGACTGCTTACATCCCCATTGTGAATGTGGGCACTACAGATGTGGTGTTACACTCCCGTACCCGCATTGGTACGTTAAATGCTGTTCATGTTGTCAGCTTGCCTGGAGGTGTTCGAGCAGAACCATCAGGCATGGCTTTGATGGGAAAGCAAATTTTGGCTCATTCAGTCCAGGATCAGATAAAAGCACTAGATGTGACTGGCTTGTCAGCTGAGGAGCAGGGTGAGGTAAGAGCTTTACTCGAAAGGTATAGCTCAGTCTTTTCTGTACATGTTGGAGATTTGGGGTGTACCAGTTTGGTAACCCACGATATTCCCCTCTTGGATGATACACCTGTTAAACAGCGTTACAGGCGTATACCTCCCTCGGAGTATGAGGCTGCCAAGGAGCACATCCATAAATTGCTTGATGCACAAGTAATTAGGGAAAGCAGCAGCCCATACGCTAGTCCCATTGTGCTAGTAAAAAAAAGGGATGGGACTTTGCGTATGTGCGTTGACTACAGGCATCTAAATGCTAAGACTAGAAAAGATGCCTTTCCCCTCCCTCGTATAGAGGAATCCCTGGATGCACTTGGGGGTGCACGTTGGTTTTCAACTTTGGATTTGGTGAGCGGGTATAACCAAGTGCCCGTAACAGAAGTAGACCGGCCTAAAACTGCATTTTGCACCCCATTTGGTCTTTTTGAATGGAATTGTATGCCTTTTGGTCTCTGTAATGCACCCAGCACCTTTCAAAGGTTGATGCAGCGACTATTTGGTGATCAGCAGTGCAAAAGCCTCTTGTTGTACCTTGATGACATTGTCGTGTTTTCCTCCACAGTCCAACAACATCTGGAGAGGTTGGAAGTGGTTTTGAGCCGACTTCAAGGTGAAGGTCTTAAAGTGAAGCTAACAAAATGTGCCTTTTTCAGGCCTGAGGTGAAATATTTGGGGCATGTAATTTCTGCTGAGGGTGTTGCAACTGATCCTAGTAAAACGGAGGTTGTAGCTAACTGGTTACCCCCCGCTACAGTTTCTGAGTTAAGATCTTTTCTCGGGTTTGCCAGCTATTACCGCCGTTTTGTGGAGGGCTTTGCAAAGTTAGCTGCTCCTCTTAATAGGCTGGTTGCAGAGCTAGGGGGCACCAGGTCAAAGAGACAACCAGAGCAGACTGTCATTCAGGGCTGGACAGAAGAGTGCCAAAATAACTTTGAAGAGCTAAAAACCAGGTTGACAACAGCACCAGTGTTGGGTTATGCAGATTTTTCACTTCCGTTTATCTTGGAGGTGGACGCGAGTTACGGTGGGTTGGGGGCCGTGCTCTCCCAAGAACAGGAAGGTAAAGTGAGGCCAATTGCTTATGCAAGCCGTGGCTTAAGGCCTACAGAGCGCAACATGCTGAATTATAGCTCCATGAAATTGGAGTTTTTGGCGCTGAAGTGGGCCATGACCGAAAAGTTTCGGGATTACCTCTTGGGTCAGAAGTGTGTTGTCTTTACCGACAACAATCCATTGAGTCATTTGGCTTCAGCCAACTTGGGAGCAACAGAGCAGCGTTGGGCTGCCCAGTTAGCATTATTTGATTTTGAAATCAAATATCGTTCTGGCAGAGCCAACGGGAATGCTGATGCATTGTCAAGGCAGCATCCCATTGGTGTACAGGACTTGGAAATGATGGTTCCTGATAGAGTTCTTCCTGAACCCTTGAGAGAAGTTTTGCATAGGCAGCCATTGGGTGATGAGGATATGTTGGTTTTGAGGAACGAAGATCCTTCAGCTCCAACTAGAGTAGTGGTTGGGTTAGGTGACCCACAACCCTAATTGCACGGTCTATCTGGCATTTCCACTCAGGAGGGATTGGAGCCTCTAGATCTTTCACCCAGTTGTTCTCTGGTCCCAAGTGAACCAGTTCTACGTCGGTCAGCAAGGTCAACCGCAGGTCAGCATTCTAACATTAATCACCTTCCCAGATCAGCACGTAAAGCTCCACAGGCTGTAGGCTCCTCTGATCCAACAGCCAGTTCTATTTTTGCTTATTTTAGACCTTGTAGCTGGGTCGTCGGGACGACGACACAAAAAGAGAGGGTAGAATGTAGCAGGAAGCAGGTGAAGACTCCACCTGCTACCAGGATAATTGCTTGCTCAGCCAATAACACTAGGGATGCTCACTATAAAAGGGCATAGACTGCATATGTGTGTTGGTTGATATGTCTTTCAGCGATGCAATGACGCTTGTTTACGGACGCGTCACACCGCGCTTCCGTATTACATTTGCTGCATGCAGAGTACAGGTGAGGTTGGCTTCCTGCGCATTTACCGTAGCTCCATATGTGTAGTTTATTTATTTTTATATCGGCAGATAATTGTCAGCGCATTTACAGTCTTGTTGATGGTGAGTGAAGTGATTCCTCCTGCCAGCGTGTTGCTATGGGCGTTCCCGTTTGTGCGGGAGTGAGAGAACCTGATCGGTATGTGGAAAAAATCACGAGCCTTATGTTAATCAACTTGCTCTAAAGTATTTTTTACTATGGATTGTAGATTCATTTCCACAATCACCACTGCTGCTTTGCCGGGTTTTGAAATAACCTCAGAGACGTTGCTCGTCCTACAAACATTTGGAGCGGCGTGGACACACCCACGCCAAGAGACAGAAGAGAGAGCTGAGGCTTTTTTACGTAGCACCTGCTTGTGTGCTGCTGACCGTTCTTGGATTTTATCATATTTTTACTGAGTTCTTTTACCTGTCATTTATTAGAAGTTTGAGCACTTGTCTTTTTCTCTTTTGTTTAAATTATTTATTTCATTTTTTATCCTGCAGATTGGCGAGGTGCGTGTGGCCTGGATGGTGACGTCTCCTTTTGTGTGATTGCAGTCCCCAGCACAGACAGGTGGAGGGATTCAACAAGTGTGTGTGTGTGTGTGTGTGTGTGTGTGTGTGTGTGTGTGTGAGTTCACGGGTGTTTGTATTGATTTTAATTTAGGAGCCTCCCATCCAGGACCTGGGTAAGCCTCGCCAACTGTGCTTTTTAGTTTGTGCTTTTCTTTCTTATTCTTTTAGCTACAGACGGGTATCCCTCTGCTTTTACTTTGTTTTTAATAAATTTTCATTAACTTGGAACCTTGTCTCTTGCTTATTGCAAACACACCTGCGTGTTATTTGATTTCCTGGGTGAAAGTCCCAGGTGGCACTGTTGGTACAACTATAATGTTAATTTAAATCACCGATTGCCACAAAATGTAAAATAATAAAAATACATTTAGTAAAGTTAATGATAAGCTAGTCTAAAGAGATGTGTTTTCAGGGCTGTCTTGAACAGAGAAAGGGAGGTGGTGTTTCGAAGGTCTGGCGGTAGAGCGTTCCAGAGGTGAGGGACAGAGCAGGAGAAGGCCCTGCTCCCCATGGTGGAGAGGCGGGCAGAGGGTACATGGAGATGTAGTGAAGAGGAGGATCTGAGAGAGCGTGATGAGATGGAGATTTGTAGGAGGTCAGATCTGACTTTTCCTGATGCTGAGAAACTTGTCCATGCCTTTGTCTCCTCCAGGCTCGACTACTGCAACTTTCTGTTTATTGGTATCCCTGGCAAAAACATTCAGAAGCTTCAATATATTCAAAACAGTGCAGCTAGGATTCTGTTGAGAGTTCGCAAATTTGATCATATTACACCCATTCTCCATAACCTCCATTGGCTTCCTGTCACCTACAGAATTCAGTACAAAACTGCTCTCATTACACATCAATGCTTGCACGGAACTTCACCTGACTATCTAAAGGACATTCTTGCACCATATTCATCCACCCGGTCTCTACGATCACAGAACAGTAATTTACTTCATATTCCTCGGACCAAATTGAGGACTATGGGAGACCGAGCATTCTGTGTGGCTGCCCCCCGCCTGTGGAACTCCCTCCCTGACGACCTGAGAGCTCCACAGTCACTGGTTGACTTTAAAATCGGCATTAAGACTTTTCTTTTTAAGCAAGCCTATTCTGCTTTCACATGATTTTATCTTTGATCTTAGCTGTTATCTTTATTGATTTTACTTGATTTTATCACTTGTTTTATTTTATTTATTTTTTAAGCAAGCCTAAATCTACATGATTTTATCTTTGATCTTAGTCGATATTATTATAGATTTTATTTGATTTTATCACTTGTTTTATTTTTTACCTTTACCTTGTTACACATTGTAGCACTTTGAGATTTTTATTAATGAAAAGTGCATTATAAATTGAATTCATTATTATTATTATTATTATTATTATAAGGAGGGGCAAGGTTATGGATAGCTTTGAACGTGAGAAGTAGAATTTTGAAGATGATGCATGATTTAATCGGGAGCCAGTGGAGCTGCTGCAGGACAGGAGTGATGTGGTTATCAGAGTCAGAGTCAGAGAGTCTTTACTGTCATTTGCACCGCATGTGGTACATGTGATGAAAACGATATTATGTACACAGGGTCCCAGTTACATCCAACAACAAATGCAAGAGAAAAACAGTAATAACATCTAGGATTAACTAAGAAAAACATCAACTAGTAATACACTAAGCCCTAATGTAGTAGAAAAACATCATTATAAACAGCAGCACGAACATGAGTCTGTATGAGCAGATGGTCACAAATGAACACAGCAACAAGAAAACAGATCAGCATGATGTGATATTTTGCAGTGTTTATTCTTATTATTTATTTATTCATGAGTCTAACAGCCTCAGGGTAGAAGCTGTTCCTCAGTCTAGTGGTTCTACATTTGATGCTCCTCAACCTCCGTCCTGAGGGGAGTGGGGCAAAGAGTGAGTGTGCTGGGTGAGTGAGGTCTTTCATGATGCAGGTGGCTCTTTTCCTGCATCTGGAGGTGTAAATGTCTGTGATGGTGGGGAGACTGACTCCAACAGACTTCTGTGCAGCCTTCACCACTCTCTGTAGAGCTTTCCTCTCTTCAACTGTGCAGCCTCCATGCCACACGTTGATGCTGGAGCACAGGATGCTCTCCACTGCACACCTGTAGAAGGAGGTGAGAACTGGGCTGCTCAGACCAGCTCGTCTCAGCCGTCTGAGGAAGTAGAGTCTCTGATGACCTTTCTTGATCAGGCTGGTGGTGTTGTTGCTCCAGCTGAGGTTATCATTCAAGTGTACACCCAAGTATTTGTAGCTGGAGACCACTTCCACTGCAGATCCACCTATTTTCAGTGGGGCGTGGGTGTGTTTGTTCCTTCTGAAGTCCACAATCATCTCCTTTGTCTTCTTCACATTCATGTGAAGGTTATTCTCTTTGCACCAGCTCTCCAGGTGTTCCACCTCCTGTCTGTAGCTGGACTCATCATTGTTTGTGATGCATCCCACCACCGCTGTATCATCTGCAAACTTAACAATATGACAGCCTGGATGTGTGGCTGTACAATCATATGTGAGCAGAGTGAACAGAAGAGGGCTCAGCACACATCCTTGAGGAGAGCCAGTGCTGAGGGTATGGTGGAGGAGGAGAAGTTGTGGATCTTCACGGACTGTGGTCTGTTTGTTAAGAAGTCTAAGACCCAGTTACAAACGGAGGGGCTTAGTCCAAGTGTGGATAGTTTGTCTATCAGAGTTTGGGGGATCATGGTGTTGAAGGCAGATGTGAAGTCCACAAAGAGCAGACGCACGTATGAGTCCTTCTGATCCAGGTGGGTGAGAGCAGTGTGGACCACAGAGGAGATGGCGTCCTCTGTTGATCGGTTCTCGCGGTATGCATATTGATGAGGGTCCTCGTTGATGTTGACGGTTGTCTTGATGTGGGACATGACCAGTTTCTCAAAACATTTAGCGACTATCGGGGTGAGGGCCACCGGTCTATAGTCATTCAGACCAGTCACTGTGGAGCTCTTTGGGACTGGGATGATGGTGGCGGTCTTCAGGCAGGTGGGAACTGACTCCAGTGCAAGTGAGGTGGTGAAGATGTCAGCCAGCACCTCACAGAGCTGGTCCGCACATTCCTTCAGAACTTTCCCTGGGATGTTGTCTGGTCCGGTTGCTTTATGAGGGTTGATCCTTCTGAGACTGCCTCTCACTTCTGCTGCGGTCACTCTGAGATGCTCTTCATCTGGTGATGAGGTGAGTCTGGTGCTAGCTGGTCTGTTTGGGTCTTCAAAACGTGCATAAAACTTATTGAGGGCATCAGGCAGAGATGGGTCCTTGGGGCATTGTTTGCTCTTGCCTTTGTAATCTGTTATGCATTTGATGCCCTTCCACATGCTCCGTGGGTCTTGTGAGGTGAACTGTCCCTCGATCCTCTGTGCATATGTGGCCTTGGCCTTCTTAATGCCAGCAACCAGTTCTTTCCTGCTCTTTCTCAGTTCCTCTGTTTCCAGACTTGAAGGCAGTGTTCCTGGCTGCCAGCAGGGTGCGGACCTCTTTATTTAACCAGGGTTTTGTGTTGGGGTAAAATTTAACATATTTTTTTATGGATACATTTTCAGAGCATGTGCTAATATAACCCAGAACTGAGGAAGCATAAAGTTCCAGATCCACTGAGCTCCCATTCGTAGCTGCCTCCCTGAAGACAGACCGGTTTGTATTTTCAAAACAGTCTCTCAGCATGGGGGTGCTACCTTGAAGCCAAACTTTTATCTCTCTTTGTTCCGGCTTAAAGCGTCTGAGTGGAGGAAGCTGTCCTGGGACCAAGATCAAAGAGGAGTGGTCAGAAGCCCCAAGCAGTGGGTATGGCTTCATCGTGTACGCTCCCTTCACATTCGTGTAGACTTGGTCAAGCGTTTTATTTCCTCTTGTTGCTGTGGAAATGTGCTAATTGAAGGTTGGGAGGTAGACCTGTAAATCTACGTGATTGAAGTCACCTGAAACAGGAGGTTTCAGGTTCCTGAAATAGGAGGAGGTTTAAGTGATTTGATTTGAGGTTTATTCATTCATTTTAAAAGAACAATACAAGACAGTTTCATCAGATACAAGAATACAAGTAGGA
>JBBPBX010005236.1:3867-42450 GCA_038048925.1 Garcialebias charrua | reverse complement strand
TGACCCTAAGCAATCATGTACTGTACGATGAAACTGCAGTAAATTTCACTTTAGTTACCGGTAAATAATTTTGCGATTTAAAATAAAAAAAATAAAAATGCAAAAAATAAATAAATAAATAAACAGGGCTTTACCATTTGGTATCCCAGCAACCTGCATGTCTAAATGCAACACTCACTTGGACTGGTATGCTCAGAGGACATTTCTCATGTTAAGTTGTAATTTTTGCCTTTTAGTTTAAATAAGCACATAACCATCAGAGGCCAAAACACTGACAACAAAACCAAAGACGCCTTGTTGCTGTTTGTCATTACAAAAAGCAATTTAAACCACATGTGACAATGTTGAATGTATTTAATCAAATCTTTAAGAACTGATCCTCAGCGCCAAAACTACAAACAAAAATGGCAGCTGATGCTGAGTCCTGTATTCCTCAAGGGTCAACAGCTTCTAGATGTTCCTGTAGATTTCAACTCAATTAAAAAATACTTTATTAATCCCAGAGGGAAATTAAATGTTGTCGCTCGTTATCCTCATTTCATTAAGAGATGTTATAAATACTGATGGCTGTAGGCAGGAAGGATCTGTCCTACAGTGGATCCGAAGAAACTGGCCGCACTGGCTGTCTGGTCCGTCCACCCAGACTCGGCTGGCCTCTCGGTTCCTCCGGGCAGTAGGACCACATGAATGTCAGGCAGAACCCCTCCCAGAGCGATGGCAACTCCTGCAGCCTGCTGAGCTCCTCGTCACTGCGAACAGCCAGCTGAAGGTGCTGGGGAACGATTCTGTCCTTCTGCTGTCACGAGCTGTGTTTCCTGCCAGTTCCAGGATCTCAGTGGTCAAGCACAGCCAGCAAGTAGACCGGAATGCATCTACGGCACCTCCTTTTCAACTCATTTGAGATTTGGGGCAGTAGCTGAGATATTATTTTAGTTTTTGAGGTGTTAACCAGCTGCTCCCAGTTGTAAAAAATAAATAAAATAAAAATAAAACATTGTGTTGTCATGGTTACGCATCATAACAAATGTGCACAACTAAAACATGATTCAGTAAAAATCCTTCCAGCTGCACAGCATCCGATACCAGAGGAAACAATCATCCAAAAAATGTGATTTACATCCCGCAAAAGAGGAATTCAAGTTTCCAAAAGCAAAATCTCAGAATGAAACAGAGCTACTCCAACACCTTGAGCGAATGATTGTTCATTTTTGGCTTTTCTGACCGTTTCCACCACTTTACATGTTCTTTACCTAAAAGTAAAAATAATAAACACAATTTCAAGTGTGAGGCATCTTTTCTACTAAGAGGTTACAGTGATAATAGCAGTAATATTAGCCTACATTTATTGAAAATCATTGAAAGAAAAAAAAAAAGAAAAATTGTCCTCGAGCGATAAATCAAGGTTTGAGACAACTTGTGTTTTAGGTGATTAACAAGTTGCTGTGTTGCAGTTGTTTCATTTTGATTGTCTAATATCAAGACATTTATTTGCTGTTTGACACTAAAGTGATGTGACAGGGAGGAATAGTCCTACTTGGAAATGTGAGTGATGACATTTTCGTTCCCAGCTTAATGAGCAGGTTCTGCTCAAGTGCTTGTGATGGGCTTTAAACCACAGAAGAAGATTGGGGCGAAGTCCTTGGCTTGATTAGAGCCATGCTGTCATCAAAATGTTGAAATGAATCATGTCACTGTGCATTTACGATCTTCGTGTCGTAAAACTGGAGGACGTCACGAGATGGAGGGAGGTTAACTAGAAATGTAACAAATAATGCTTTTTAATTGTGATTTTATCGTAAAGAGTTGAACTACACAGCCTTTTCAAATACTGGTACATTGATACAATCACGAATCAGCCCTGTCTAACAAATCTAAAGAATAAAAAAAGTGTCGTCAGACCAAATTTAAAGACCGTGTAAAGTGAAATTAAATGTGTTTTTAGTTTGTCACATGGCATAAATATGTGTTATTAATCACCCATATAAATCTGACTGATTAAAAACATTGTTTACCTTATAAAATTACCTAAGTCTCAAAAATCATGAAAAAACATGATTTTGCCTTGCCCTGGAACGCTGGGGGCGTGTCAGTGCGTGGGCGTGGTTTCAGCGCAGCTGCGCTCATGTCCTGCTCGTGTCCCACAGTGGAGAGGCAGACAGCAGAGCCAGTAAACCTGCTCTGTTTTTATCTGAATTCTGTAACAGCAGTTACTTTTTCCAAGAGTTACGCTGTTTTTGTAAATAGTTTTCTTGTGTGTTTTTAATCTGGAATGAATAAAAAAAAAAAAAAGAGTTGTACCATGCGGGAATTGAACCCGTGGAGTTTGGGACAGAAGGCAAGCGCTTTATCCATTGACCTATCCAGGCACTACAGATACTCAGTATAAAACCACGTGGTATAAAAACATGTTATGATTTGTACGGGTGCCCTGACCATTGCGACATCCAGGGAAGATGCACGAACGAGGCATAATTGATTAGCTAGCTAACAATGAACAAAATATCTATGCTATTGCTATCTGATGCTATCTGCGATTCGCGAGTGAACGGCTCCACCGAGGCGAATTTATACGGCTGGAGCTGCAGGGGGTGGGGCTATACTAATGAGGACCGCGTGACGAAACGCGGTCCCGTTTAAACCACGCCTAAAAAATCCTGAAAAAGACATATCTTTATACACAGTTTCATCTATAACTCCAAAATTAATTGAGCTACAATTTTGAGACTTTTTACTCATTTACAACATTACAATTATGACATTTATAATGTTTATTTAAGAAAATATTGAAATTCACTTTACACGGTCTTTAAGCTCTCTTGCTTTTATCGTTACCTGGTGATCACTACAGAGAGGTTACTGACTGGCCCACAGGTACAGGCAAATTGGATGTGTCACAGACTGTACGAGTCCAGATGGTGTGTTTCTCCCCTTGCGACCCTTTCTTTCTCCAAGTCTCCACTGTGATCAGGAATCCGAATCTGAAAAAGGCATTTAAATACATGTATAGTTAGGATTGCAATTATTTTTTTATCTGGGCTTAACAGGGCTTTGTGGCGTGGTGGTAATGGCAGTCGTCCCCCGATCGGAAGGTTGGAGGTTCGAATCCCGGTTCCCCACACCATGTGTCGTTGTGTCCCTGGGCAAGACACTTAACCCAGAGTTGCTCCCGGTAGGACTGGAAGGCACCTTGCATGGCAGTCGCCGCTACCGGTGTATGAATGCGTGTATGAATGGGTGGATGGTTGGTATTGTAAAGCGCTTTGGGGCTCCTCACAGGGGGCTGGAAAGCGCTATATAAATAAGCTCCATTTACCATTTACCATAATAATTTAATATAAAGGCTTTGTGTTATATGTCTGGACACCCATGCTCAAGCGTAAATTGCTAAGTTCAGCCCTCCACACAGGTATAATTCTAATTGTTTGCTTGAATTTTGGATAAAGAGGAACAAGAGACAATAAAACAATAAATAAAGCAGGCAATGCCAATAACAGCCCCACTGACATGAAAGAGGACCGAGATTTGTGTTGTTTTCTTCCTGCATGTGCCATCAATTTCAGACTTGTTGCTCGAGGCCAGGCAGGCTATGATTTAGTTGATATTTTTCCTCTTAGCTAATTGATTTAGGTTGCATGGGTCTCACCCTCCTCATGTTGGTCTGTCAGTACCCCCTCACTGGGCCCAGTAAACTGTGCCTGAATTAGTATGGATAGATTGGCAGTAGTGCACACTTTTACGAGACCCCCTTCCGCCAACCTTGTTTGTTTTCTGCCAGAGCAGCAGTGCCCCAGAAAGCAAATAGACTCTGGCTTGAATGTGATTAGGCAGCAGTTGACTTGGTTAGTGCATGAGAGGAACAACAGATCTCACTGATACTCCACAGATAACCTTTATCTATTTACACTGGATTTATCCATTACACAAAGATATGCAGGACTGCACAAAATGCATAAAAACATTTGACTTTTTATAGTATAAGCATTACACTAATGTTCCCAAATGATGAAGGATCTGAATAGTAAATGTGTGTAGTTTTTGAGATGAGTCTTTTTCTGGACTGGAAGTGAACAGGGAATGTAAATAAAACGTAATGTTTTTATTCTTATTATAAGACCGTGACGTGGGTAGGAGTTACACTATGTATGAGAACAGAGATAGAATTTTATTCTTGTCTTGTCCAAGGTGGCACAAAGTGATGGATCCTATTGAGTTGAGGGAGCAATTTTATTCACAACCAGATTCAATAGCGGAGGCAGGATGTGGCTTATATACAGTGTGTGTGTGTATGTATGTATGTGTATATATATATATATATATATANTTCGTTACAGAAGCCCTCCTGAACCTTTTATAGACGTAGATCCCTATATTTAACTTTTGATGAATGATCCACCCCTTAATTGGTAGTTATAGCTGATCTAAACCATGATAGCTTATGTAAAAAACATGAGGGAGACCATATATTGTGTCTTTAAACACATATAGTGCCACCCAGATGTAACTAAAGGATTTTAACTGGGGTCAGTATTAAGCTGACCTCTTTATCCTTAATTAATTTACTTATTCAGATTGAATAGTAATTTCACGGATTCTTTTCTTTTTCAGTTTACCCAATATTTCTGTGATCTTTATGATGGATAAATAAACAGAGCTATAGAGTGACAATGGACATTAGGGGAGACTGGGGTAAGTTGAGCCAAAGGGTAAGTTGAGCCACCCCTTGTTGCTAATAAACGGTAAACAAAATTGATCATGTGACCAAATATTTAGGAGGAGGGTGTCATTTCATGGAGTCTGTGAAGGTAAGAACCACATGGGTAAAGTGGTTAGACATTTATTTCTGGAAAAACATTTTTCACTCTTGAAAGTGAATTTAGTCTATCATAAGTTTCATGAGAATTGTGTTTAGACCAAAATAGATAATTTTAAATTTGTTTTATACATCAATTGTGGTATCTATGAGCTACAACATGAGGTCTTCAAACTAGCATAAAAATGCACTACTTTAGCTGTGGAGACTAATAATGTCAAAATGGTAGCTCTGGGGTAAATTGAGCCATTTCACCAGGGGTAAGTTGAGCCGGTGGCTCAACTTACCCCATACACTTAAGTGTATTTTAGCTGTAGCCTATATGTCTTAAACATTAAATCAATATTCTGCATTTGTATGATTAGAGAGTGGACATCATGCCTCGCGTATATAAGCGCGAAACAAGTAGGGGAGCCACCACTGATGTTCTTGAAAGAGCCACCAGTGAAGTAAGAAAAGGGAAGTCTATTCGAGCAGCAGCTAGGATGCCAAACTAGACAGAATGACACTGAAGAGGTACATTGACGAAAAAGAAAAAGCACCTTTGAAAAAGACAGGCTATGCTGGAGTAGCAGAGGCTAAAAGGATTCTCTCAGATGACATGGAGTCTGAACTTGCCAAACATATTAAGAATCTGGCAGATCAGTTTCATGGGCTTACTACCCGCAAATGCAGAGAACTTGCCTACGAGTTTGCAAAGCGAAACAACATCCCTGTGCCAGTCTGTGGAGATTGCTAGGGAGAATGGGATCGTGATGCTCACTTTGCCACCTCATACATCCCATAAAATGCAGCCCTTGGATTTGTCAGTCTATGGACCATTCAAGACATATTACAACAAGGCCATGGACAGTTGGATGCGAACCCACCCTGTACAAATTGCTTCCATTTATGCCATCCCAGAGATTGTGCATGAGACCTTCCTGTCAGTAATGACACCAAGAAACATCCTGTCTGGATTCAGGTCCACTGGTATCTTTCCTTTCAACCAAGATATCTTCCCACAGGAAGCCTATGCACCATCCATGGTCACAGACAAACCCAACCCTGACGAGCTATCTGACCAGCCATCTACCGGTACTCCAGCTGATCTACCAGCACCTAACATCACAGGGCCTGAGTCATCACTTTCTGGTAGTTCTGTCTCTCCCAGCCATCCAGGATACATATCTCCAATAGAAATAATGCCATTCCCAAAGGTGATGGCAACAAAGCCTAAAAGGAAACGTACAAAGGTGAAGACACGAATCTTGACTGACACACCTGAGAAGTTGTTGTTGGAAACAAGTCAAAAAGAAAAAGAAAAGAAGAAGGCTGGAGAACTTCTCAAGAAACAGGGTGCAAAAAAGTAGGGATATGGGCGGCTCATCTTACACCAGTCCTATGCTCAACTTACCCCATTAAGGGGGTAAGTTGTGCCACAAGACCACTTTTTTTTAGACATGCTTTATTATTTGAACAGTTATGTTTCACACCCATTCTGTTGTTTGAAGGGATGCACAACAACCTGAAATATATGCAGATATATTAGTTGGCAACAAAACTATGATTGCCTTGATGTAGTGATCTTAAATATGAAAAATGGCTCATCTTACCCCAGTCTCCCCTACCTCACATATGTTTTTAAGTTATTGTGCTCACAATGTTCCCAGACGGACAGACGGATGATTGGTCAGACAAACGGAGGATATTTCCAGTTCCTTCTTTTCGCTCTGGGGAACAACATTGTTGATGTGTAGGAAAGTTAATACTGGGTGCACATTATACAGGTATTTACTTGTACACTGTTTTCTTTGTACTTTTTCAAATCTGCTTCCATCAGTAGCTTCGACTTATCTCCCTGATGAATTGTTCTGATAGATCTGCTGATACCCTGCAGCTCAAGGTGACACTGGTTCCTTTAAAAATATATATATATTAGAAAGTAATGTACCTCAGAGGGGCGATCAGATGCAGACTGACCATGACTCTTCAAAATTACAAGTTCCTTTATAATTTATTTGTGTTTGAAGAGTTTTGTGTAAAGAAAAGTGTGAGTTCAGATTGAATCAAAAACTTCTAACCTAACTAATGTTTTATTTTGACTGTATACTTTTATTTTATTTTATTTTTGGTATTATTTTTTGAGTTGTTATGGTTTTTAATTAAATGAAATTAACAAAATTAAATACAGTAAATAAAAAATAAATAAAATAATATTTTTGTTTTTGAGTTTATGTTGTGTCCATCCATCCATCCATTTTCGTCCGCTTATCCGGGGTCGGGTCGCGGGGGTAGCAGCCTAAGTAGGGAGGCCCAGACTTCCCTCTCCCCAGCCACTTGGAGCAGCTCCTCTGGGGGAATCCCAAGGCGTTCCCAGGCCAGCCGAGAAACATAGTCCCTCCAGCGTGTCCTGGGTCTTCCTCTGGGTCTCCTCCCGGTGGGACATGCCCGGAACACCTCACCAGGGAGGCGTCCAGGAGGCATCCTAACCAGATGCCCGAGCCACCTCAACTGGCTCCTCTCGATGTGGAGAAGCAGCGGCTCTACTCCGAGTCCCTCCCGGATGACTGAGCTTCTCACCCTATCTCTAAGGGAGAGTCCAGACACCCTGCGGAGAAAACTCATTTCAGCCGCTTGTATCCGAGATCTCGTTCTTTCGGTCACAACCCAAAGCTCATGACCATAGATGAGGGTGGGAACGTAGATCGATCGGTAAATTGAGAGCTTTGCCTTTCGACTCAGCTCTCTCTTCACCACGACAGACCGGTACAGCGCCCGCTTCACTGCGGATGCTGCACCTATCCGCCTATCGATCTCACGCTCCAGTTTTCCCTCATTCGTGAACAAGACCCCGAGATACTTAAACTCCTCCACTTGGGGCAGGACCTCCTCCCCGACCCGGAGAGGGCATGCTACCCTTTTCCGGCTCAAGACCATGGCCTCGGATTTGGAGGAACTGATCCTCATCCCGGCCGCATCACACTCGGCTGCAAACCGCTCCAGCGAAAGCTGTAGATCACGATCTGATGAAGCCAATAGGACCACATCATCTGCAAAAAACAGAGAAGCGATTCTAAGGCCACCAAAACGGATCCTCTCAACACCTTGGCTGCGCCTAGAAATTCTGTCCATAAAAGTTATGAACAGAATCGGTGACAAAGGGCAACCTTGGCGGAGTCCAACTCTCACTGGAAACGAGCCTGACTTACTGCCGGCAATGCGGACCAAGCTCTGACACCGGTCGTACAGGGACCTAACAGCCCATATCAATGGGCCTGGTACCCCATACTCCCGGAGTACCCCCCACAGAACCCCCCGAGGGACGCGGTCGAATGCCTTTTCCAAGTCCACAAAGCACATGTAAACTGGTTGGGCAAACTCCCACGCGCCCTCCAGGACCCTGCTGAGGGTGTAGAGCTGGTCCAGTGTTCCACGACCAGCACGAAAACCACACTGCTCCTCCTGAATCCGAGGTTCGACTATCCGACGGACCCTCCTCTCCAGAACCCCTGAATAGACCTTACCAGGGAGGCTTAAGAGTGTGATCCCCCTATAGTTGGAACACACCCTACGGTCCCCCTTTTTGAATAGGGGAACCACCACCCCAGTCTGCCAATCCAAGGGAACTGCCCCCGATGTCCACGCGATATTGCAGAGTCGCGTAAGCCAACACAACCCCACAACATCCAGAGCCCTAAGGAACTCCGGGCGAATCTCATCCACCCCCGGAGCCCTGCCACCGCGGAGCTTTTTAACCACCTCGGTGACCTCAGCACCAGAGATCGGAGAACCCGACCCAAAGTCCCCAGGCTCCGCTTCCTCAGTGGAAGACGTGCCAGTAGGATTGAGGAGGTCTTCGAAGTATTCCGCCCACCGACTCACAACATCCCGAGTTGAGGTCAACAGCACGCCATCCCCACCATAAATGGTGTTGGTCGCGTACCGCTTTCCCCCCCTGAGACGCCGGATGGTGGACCAGAATCGCCTCGAAGCCGTACGGAAGTCATTCTCCATGGCCTCTCCGAACTCCTCCCACGCCCGAGTTTTTGCCTCAGCAACCACCCGAGCCGCATGCCGCTTGGACTGTCGGTACCTATCTGCTGCTTCCGGGGTCCCACAGGCCAAAAAGGCCCAATAGGACTCCTTCTTCAGCCTGACAGCATCCCTCACCGCCGGTGTCCACCACCGGGTTCGAGGGTTGCCACCACGACAGGCACCAACAACCTTGCGGCCACAACTCTGATAAGCTGCCTCGACAATAGAGGCGCGGAACATGGCCCACTCGGACTCAATGTCCCCCGCCTCCCTCGGAACGTGTTCAAAGCTCTCCCGGAGGTGGGAGTTAAAGCTCCGTCTTACGGGAGACTCTGCCAGACGTTCCCAGCAGACCCTCACAATACGTTTGGGTCTGCCAGGTCTGACCGGCATCCTCCCCCACCATCGGAGCCAACTCACCACCAGGTAGTGGTCAGTTGACAGCTCCGCCCCTCTCTTCACCCGAGTGTCCAAGACATGCGGCCGCAGATCAGATGAGACGACAACAAAGTCGATCATCGAACTGCGACCTAGGGTGTCCTGGTGCCAAGAGCACATATGTACACCCTTATGCTTGAACATGGTGTTCGTTATGGACAATCCATGACGAGCACAGAAGTCCAATAACAGAACACCACTCTGGTTCAGATCAGGGGGGCCGTTCCTCCCAACCACACCCCTCCAGGTCTCACTGTCATTGCCCACGTGAGCGTTGAAGTCCCCCAGTAGAACAAGGGAGTCCCCAGGAGGCGCACTCTCCAATACCCCCTCCAAGGACTCCAAAAAGGGTGGGTAATCTGCGCTGCCGTTTGGCGCATAGGCACAAACAACAGTCAGAGCCCGTCCCCCCACACGTAGGCGAAGGGAGGCTACCCTCTCGTTCACCGGGGTGAACCCCAACGTACAGGCACCAAGATGGGGGGCAACAAGTATGCCCACTCCTGCTCGGCGCCTCTCACCAGGGGCAACTCCAGAGTGGAAGAGTGTCCAACCCCTCTCAAGGAAACTGGTTCCAGAGCCAGAGCCATGCGTTGAGGTGAGTCCGACTATTTCTAGCCGGAACCTCTCAACCTCACACACTAGCTCAGGCTCCTTCCCCACCAGAGAGGTGACATTCCATGTCCCAATGGCCAGCTTCTGTAGCCGAGGATCAGACCGCCAGGGTCCCCGCCCTCGGCCACCACCCATCCCACATTGCACCCGACCCCTTTGGCCCCTCCCATAGGTGGTGAGCCCATGGGAAGGGGGACCCACGTCTCCTCTTCGGGCTGTGCCCGGCCGAGCTCCATGGGTAAAAGCCCGGCCACCAGGCGCTCGCCAACGTGCCCCACCTCCGGGCCTGGCTCCAGAGTGGGGCCCCGGTGACCCGCGTCCGGGCGAGGGAACATTCTGTCCAATTATTGTACTCATCATTGGGGTCTTTGGGCTGCACTTTGTCTGGTCCCTCACCTAGGACCTGTCTGCCTTGGGTGACCCTCCTAGGGGCATGAAGCCCCTGACAGCATAGCTCCTAGGATCATTGGGACGCTCAAACCCCTCCACCACGGTAAGGTGGCAGCCCAAGGAGGGGCTTTTATGTTTATGTTGTTTCCTGGAGTTATAGAATGACGGCTGAAAGATTTGGTATGGGTATATGATCCATCTTCTCTGTAAGTGAAGTGGAAATCTGTTTTCACATTGATAAAGAGACTTGGGCTCTGTGGTTTAAAAATAACTTGATTTCTCCTTGCTTGGTACCAGGGCCGGTGCAAGGCATAAGCAAACTAAGGAGCTGCTTATAAGGCCCCCGGGCCACTAGGGGGCCCCCTAAGTGGAAATGAATTTATTTTTTAGTTATGATTCTATTTAATATCTTGAGTTCAGCTTTTGCAAATTGTTGCATGCATTTACATAGTTTTAAGAACTAATTATTCAACTTTAAATGTCTTCTTTTAAACCATTTTACAGTACATGGTTTCAAGCAATTGTTCATTTACAATATTTAAGTATTTTCTGTGGCTCTGTGGTTTAAAAATAACTTAATTTCTCATTGCTTGGTACCAGGGCCGGCGCAAGTCATAAGCAAACTAAGGAGCTGCTTATAGGGCCCCGGGGCTACCAGGGGCCCCCCTAAGTGGAATTGAATTTATTTTTTATTTTTTAGTTATGATTCTATTTAATATCTTGAGTTCAGCTTTTGCAAATTGTTACATGCATTTACATAGTTTTAAGAACTAATTATTCAACTTTAAATGTCTTCTTTTAAACCATTTTACATAGTTTCAAGCAATTGTTCATTTACAATATTTAAGTATTTTCTTGATTTTTTTAAATTATAATTTTGTCTGTTTTTACACAATTTAATTTATTTTCATGCATCTAAGTTAGTACATCAGTTTGTTGTTGATTTGCACTACAAATTATTTTGATCATTACTGCTGCAGTTCTTTGGAACCAAACATAATGAACCAGATGACACTTTTGCTGTAAAATAATACTGGTGTCTATTTTTTTCTTTCGTTTTGTTACTTTTAGTACCACTTGGTCGCATGTGTTAAGGCCAGTGGACCAAATTGGGCCCGCCATAACCATTTCTGTGGCTCTCTACACCCTAGAGGGCCACAGAAATACAACTTCAAGATAACAGTTGTGTGCTTCAATATTACTTTATCAGCCAAATCATATCCGTTTTTATGTTTATAATGCTAAATTACTCAAACATAAAATATAGTTTTTAGAAGTAGTCATAAAATGCAGAGAAAGTTATAGTTTACCAGTTTGTTAATGGTGATAATTATCAATACATTCTGCCATGTCCGACCTTTTGAGGACATTCATGAGCTTGATGTGGCCTAAAATAAAAATGGGTTAGACACCCCTGCTCTAGATGATTTATACATATAGGTTAATGTAAACAGGGCTGTCAGAGTTGCAATGAGTTTATGTTAGGGGGGTGAATGATCTGATCATCTGAATGTTGATTGGAGTAATCCATATTACAGTATTAGCAGAAATAGAGGGCCCCAAACCAAAATTTGCTTAGGGCCCTGCTTGGTACATTATTACTTCTTTCTCCTTGTCCCCTTGAATTAGTATGCTGATACTTTTTCAAGTTCTGTTTGTAGTTTGTTTGTGGTGTCTTGAGAAAACCTCAGATAAAAAGTACAGTATTATGGTCTCCAGGGAAAACAATTTCCCAAGACATTTTCCAGCTTTAAGCCAACACCTGCCTTTGAATACTAAAAACAACCCTAGATATTTGTCCTGCTTCAAATTAATATGTATACTAATACTGTACCACTGTGCATAAGTCTTTAGGTTTCATTAAGCTGTCAAATTCTATTATGATAATATTACCATTTTAGCTCATAGTTTGTCAATTTTCCTTTGTTTCTTGTGATAAACTAGTATGACTACACTAAAGCGAGTCAAACAGATATTATCATCTGTTTCTCCTTTGCTACTCATGTATTTTTCAACAAGTTAAATTTCTCTGTGCTTTTATTAAAAAGACAAAGAAATTTGACAAAAGGACAATTTCACATAAAATACATTGTCTTCAGCAGCAACTGTACCCATGTTGGGTATAAACCTCCTTCTCTGCTCCTTTTTTGTATGCTCGCTGTCCTCCAGCGGGTTATCGAGTATATATTTTCCCTCTCTGGTGAGGATGGTGCTGTCGCCTCTGACAAACAGCCCTGCTGTATTTGGTGAATCAGCAGTAGAAGCATGAGGAATAGTTTCAGTGATCCAAAGCCGAACACAACAGCGCCTCGCTATTTTCACATTACAGTACTTTAACGTACGTTTGTTTATAGTGATGAAATAAATTATGATAAAGGTGGACTCAAAATGTTCATTCACAATAAATATTAAAAAGCAACATAAGGAAGTGCAAAGATTTATCTCATCTTTCATAGAAAACACAGACAAATCGTTTAATCAGTAGAAACGCCATAAGGCAAAATTACGCCTGTTTTTGTCTCAAATTAGGTCAGCGTGGGAAATTTAAGAGTCCTGCCACTGCCCTTTTCAACATCAACATGTTTATGTAAATAAAGAAATAATAAAGGTTGTAAATGGAGAGAGATGATTTGTTCTTCCTGTCTGGGACAAGATGAGGTGACAACACAGGGTTTTAATTAACTCTTCATCTTGTGCAGATGGAGGACAGAAGACTTGGATAAATCACGGAGGACAAGAGCAATCTGCTGCTTTACTGGTGCCCACAGAGCCCCTCTCTTGACAAACCATGCTGCTCAATCATAAAGCTACGCGAAAGGGCAATCAGGATCCCACCATAGATATTTGTTTTAATTTGTTCTGACTCGTGATGACTTCTGTTCTGTGTTTGGCTTTTGTGTCTAAAGAGAAATAAAATGCACTCAGCCACGATTCCATTAAGCATACTTTTGTCTCCCATTGCAAAGCAAAGCGTGGGGGACACCTTCTGTTTGTCCGTCCGTGGATGTTGTGAGCATAACTAGAAAAACAGGTAAGATACTTCCATTTGCATCTAGGAGTAAAAAAGTCCTTTATGAATTAATATAAAATCATTTATACAGGTATAAATTACTGTATTTCCTATTTGAGGCAGCTGGCTAAAGCAATGTCAATTCATTCTCAGCAGCATTTAGAAACAGTAATCCACACCTTTGTGACCGCTTGACTGGATTATTGTAAGAAACTTTATAAAGGAATCGTGACTCATGATCTCTCAGCTTCAGAGGGTGCAGAACGCTGCTGCACAGCTTTTAACTGGCACATAAAAGTTTGACCACTCTTCCCATATTAAAGCCTCCCTAGTAGCTTATTCAGGAGCAGCTGATCAGCTGACCTGAGGGATCGAGAGGGTGTGATGTACAAAGTAGCAGCTCTGACAGATGGGGGGGGGGGGGCAAGTCAATTAAGAGCATTAAAAACAAATAAAATAATATTAAAATGAACCCTAAAATGTACAGGCAGCCTACTAAGTAGCCAGTAGCTTGACGGCAGAAACAGCAGAAAAACACAGAAAGGCCCGCTCTGGGGAGCTTCACGGCAGAACCAGTACAGTACAGGCGGAGATTAAACGCTCTGGACAGAGATTCATGGCAGTTTTACAACGGAATACGGCAGATGGACGGCAGATGGACCGAGCTGACGCCGGTTTTATGTCATAAACAAATATTGGATGGACGGACGGACGGAGGTAGACCACCGTACAGCAAGCTAGTTAGCCAGCTAGCTCCCTTTATGTGAATGGAACCTGCTAGGAAGGAGGGAGACAATTCAACTTGCGCCTTCGTCTTTAAAAACAGTGTTAGGATAGGCTAAGTGCTTGGTAACTGTACAGTACTGTACATTTATTATATATTTTTTATTAGTATGTACGTATGTTCCGACTTACGTCAAAATTCGCTTTACGACGTCGCGTAGGAACGGAACTCCATCGTAAGTCGAGGACTACCTGTAATTGTTTAGGTGCTTTTCTTGTTAAATTTCGGAGAAACGAGCCACGTTCCTGCTTCCTGCTTCTTTTTACAGACATGCCAATAAGCCTCTCGGCTGTTGGCTGAAGCCAGTCTCTGACTCTGGCGTCCTCTACCCATGACGGTTCTGGAAGCTCTGACGGCCCTCGGCCAGCCGTAGGTACGAACACACACTGACCGACGATATGACGTCATTGATTTAGCTTAGGTCCTACTCAAACATAAAATTAAAAACGATAAATAAATTCACAGGATTTTTTTCGCCGATAGAACGGGAAAAATATAGTTGTAGGTTTTTAAAAAAATTAATACCTCGTCAGATGACGTTTATTACTTTTTAATACTTTTTAATGGCTGTAATTTGTGTTAATTTTATTTACTACCTTTTAATACCTTTTACAACCCCGCGGATACCCTGTGTAGGAATAGTGGTACAAGTAGTAAGTAGTAGTTTATTGGTGGCACAGAGGTTAGAGAAGGTGGGCTTCTGATCGGAAGATTGCCGGTTCAAGTCTCGGTACAGATAACATCAAAAATGTGGGTAGGATAGGTGAAGCACCCACACCTGCCCCCACCCTCATTTGCCCCACTCTGGATCCTTGAGCAAGGCCCTTAATCAGGGCACCTGCTCCACACATCATCCATCAGTCAGACAAGTGTGTCATGTCCAATCCTATTTTGAAAAGCCGCGAAGGAGTGAGCCCGCGAAGTAGCGAGGGACTACTGTAGTGCTCTATAAATAAATGCATTAGCCTTGTGAGCTGGATAACTTGTGAGTTATGCAGCCACACATCAACTTCCGTTTCAGTGTGTGTCTACATCACGGTGTAACAGAGGTCACTACTGAAAATAAGTTTCCCACATCAAAATCCAAGGTGGCCGGAAACTATACTGTCTATTCTTTTAATCCTTAAAAGTAGTTCCTTCAAATGATTGGGGCGTCCAAAGAATAATCTACTGTATGTTGGCCAAGGCCACCACTGGCCACCCCATAGCTCGCCATAAAAACTTTCTGTTTTCTGTTCGTCTTTGCCCTGCTCATAGATTGTTATGTACAGTATTAATAAATAAAAAGACCTGAAACACATAAACCGTTGCAAATATTAAATGCTGTTTTGTGCACATAATTTTTCATTATTATATTTGTGTTTTCTTAATTGATGAGGTATTTTATTGTCTCGGTAGGTTAAATTATAATGCACTTTGGTCAACTTTTGTTGCTTTTAAATGCGATATGACATTTGCGACCTACACATCTTATAACTGATGTTAGTACATGTACTTGTGTATTACACCTACTTAAGTAACCCACTTTATCAATGAAGAATAATACAAAATAACATTAGTAAAGAGCGCTACTGTATAAAAAAACACACCTCTCCAACTTAGTCTTATAAAGATAAGAAAAATAGCTGCACAAGTAATGACTTGTATCAAAAAATACAGCTTTTTGCTTTCAGCAGGATATTTAAAATAAAATTGTATTTAAGAATACACCCATTAAAACATGTCAGGAAAATGGTTTACTCAAAAGACTTGTTTGGCTCAAAACTGACCAAATGTTGGCATGATAGTTAATTTAGGCAATAAAAATAAGAAAAACTACATGTGTTAATCGACTCATGCTGTTCACCCTTTTAAGCTCCCGTACGAGTGTTGAGAACTAAACGCACCATTCATGTCTATAAAGATTTGCTGTTACTGTTTTGTGCACAGTATACCAAAATGAGAGCTCCCCCCCCTTGTGTCGATTAAACAGCACCACTCCACTGTTACAGGTCCAAAACTTCCAAAATGAATTATGTTTGCTCAACTGAAACTTTGACCTTTCCAGAGGAACCATTACATTAACAAAATCCCTGAGCTCTCTGCTCACTCGAAGATATTACAGTACTGTAGTTTGTTTCTGAGCGTTTATAACCATCACAAATACTAAGTAAATACGCTGGTCATCATCCACACACAGATGTTGAAGTATATGGAGAACAGCTGGCTTAAATAGACCTTATTGTTAGGTTTGAGTCTTTAGCTGTAGGTCCACACATTTTAACCAGTGGCTTGGACAGGAAGCTCAAGAACCCCCCACCAGTTTTTATTGGCAGGCCTTTAAAATATGGCATATCAATAGGTCATATCTCAACTGTGATATTTCATGACTGTGTTTAGTCTGTCAGAGTTACTACAAATCCTTGATGTGCAGAACATGGTTACATTTCAAATTCAACATTCTTTGAGTCACTCACAGGAAGAAAAAAAAACTATTTTGTCAAGGCCAAATAAAAAGGGTTGTGCTTATTTAAAGGATAATTTACTGTAGAACAAATGAGAGGGGACAGAAGAGCTCTCAAATTGTTTTCAGATAACAGATTAAGTAAATCACAGAAGGAATAAGTTTGTGAGCAAACAGCTGTCTTGAAGGAATAGAAAGATCTGGTATTGAACCTGAAAAGTCTAAAAACATGGTTTATCTGTACAGATAATTTTGTTACAACACTTTGATTTGTTGACTATAAATTTACTATCAAAAATCTAAATTATGCTCGTGGATATAATCTGAGAGCTCAGAACATCCGGGTACGGTACTCAAAACTGTGGAGACTTCAAGAACCAGGTTGTTTCCGTGGCAGGTCTGTTCTTTCAGTTATTGGGCTAATACTGCCCTCTAGTGGACTGAAGTTAATACTACATGTGCTGTGAGCTGGACTGAGCACTTGTTCAGGTTCAAGTTAGGTTTAGTTGTCATATGCAAATCAACACATGGTCAACATTGCAAAGTAATGCTTAGGACGAGAAGAACCGCCTCGACTCACCAAAAGAACAACAACAATACAAAGGCATGCAGCAAAAACACTAAAAACATACTAAAAAATACTACAAAAATACTACAAACATACCAAAAAAAATAAAAATACTAAAAACAAGGCACCAAAGTTGAAAAAGAAATACATCTACAGTGTGATTCTGTTAGCAGTGAGGTTCTTTCAGTAACCAGCACCATAGAGCGAGACTGGAAGCATTATGAACAAGTTGGTCTTGTTTAATACCCATAGCATATTTAATAATAATAATAATAATAATAATAATAATAATAATAATAATACTTTATTTATAGAGCCCTTTAAAACAACCACAGCTGCAACAAAGTGCTGTACATAAAATCAAGAACATTTAAACACATAAAAATAAAACAGTTGTTAAAACATTAAGATCAATAAAAACAGCGCAGAACAAATTCAGTCTGTGCTAAAAGCCAGTGAGTAAAAATGTGTTTTTTTAGAAGAGTTTTAAAACTGGACAGTGAGCTTGTCTGACGGGAAGAGGGAGATTGTTCCACAGTTTTGGAGCAGCAACAGAAAGACCAAATTACATTGGCCCTCATTCACGAACCGTTCGTACGCACAGATTTGTGCTTATACTGTGCGTACGAGTGATTTAGGATCATTTGTGGCATTCAACAATGTTTTCGTATCCTACGATTTTTTTCAGATACGAACAAAATTTACGAGTGGTCCGGACCTGTCGTATAATTTAGGAGCGTCAGTCTGCTGTCATCCAGACGGATCTTCTCCACGAATAACTTCATATTTCGTTATTTAGAAAATATTTTGGGTTTAAAAAAATCACGCACCATAATTATTCTTGACAATAGGTTATTCTGTTTGAATTAGAATTATAATTTTAAGTTTAATTTGTCTGGTGTGTCGCGCAGGCTTCAGTGAGTCGTGCGCTCCCCTTGGTCATCAAAGCCGCTCCTCATATTAACACCCAGGTACATAAAATTCCCATACACCGCCGCAGAACAAGTACGAATTAAGACTGATCTTGTGCCAAACACCATCGGAGCAATAGATTATTATATCTGATTCGAAATATAACCTGCAGAATGTGGTTGCGCGATGACGAGCGCGCATGACTCATTTGTGCTGCAAAACATGTTGGCATGCGTCTTGCAGCGTGGCATTTATTGTCCATCCATCTCGCAGACTATTCCTTGACCACCTCCTGTCCGTGCTGCGGCGAGACGTTTGTTTGAAGCCATTTTCAGATCAAACCATTTATTCTTGATTTCTGATACTGTACGACCCACGGGACACACAACATATGCACTACAATATTAATATGAAGTTAACTGTAGTTTCGAGACATTTTAAAATGCTTCTGTTCAAAAACACATCCGACACTTGCGGGGGGTGGGGGGTAGCGGTGCGCCACAGCTCTTCTGAATAAGTGAAACTATAATGTAACACAGTACACTAAAATTAAAGATATTTGACCATCCGACACTTGCGGGGGGTGGGGGGGTAGCGGTGCAGAGCAGAACTTCAATCTCCGAACGCGTGAAGTCCTTCTTTTTACTTCTTGATTTAGAATGAATGGACACTTCCTGCTGTCAAAAGGCAGGAAACGTGGCCTTATATGGTGTTTTGAGGGGTGGGAATTATGTAAATGACCTCTCCGCGAGCACGCCAGGTGGATGGAACAGGTGGGATTCATCAACTTTACGCAACCCGTTTACACACGTTTCCTGTGGATAGAAGACTTTGTTGAATCTGACGTGGCATGTTCGTACGAACGCTTCGTACGCACAGAAGTAGGAGAAATTTAGGATAAAAATACAAACATTTTCGTGAATGAGGGCCATTATTTTAATGGCTTTTTGGTGACATAAAAGTAAATAACAAATGTTTTTTTTAAATTATAATTCTCTGACATAAAAAGGCCATCATGTGCAAATGCATTCAACACCAACTTTTAGATCCTGATCTGACAGTTAAATTTAAGATTTTGTTCAAGAGGTATTAAAATTCTCGGGCTAAATCTTCAAAAAGCCTGTTTTAGTGCTAGTGGATATGCAGAAACGTTTGAGTCCGGTATATGAAATTTGATTAAACTGTCCATTTTATGTATCTTTGCCTGTAGTTAATCATTAAAAGCACAACAGTTTAACTACCACACAGTTTAGGGAGGACTGTTTTTTATACTTAGCATAAAGATCATAATGCCATTTGAACTTATGAACCTCAGACAGTTACTGTCAGTGTCGTATTGAGACCAGTTTTCCTGGTCATGTGATGGACTTGCAACCTGTCCAGACACCTCTTGCACAGTGATAGTGGACATGGGCACCAGTGAACCCCGCAACCCAAAAAGAAAAAAAGCGTGTAAAGATAATGGCTTGATGGATGGATGAATAAAATTGCTCCCTCTACTTGCCAAGATCCATCACTCTGCCCTGCCTTGGACAAAAAAAAAAAATCTATTCATAACTCCTACCCACATGAATATTGCACATTAAAAACATTAAGCTTTAATTGCATTCTTTGTTTAATTCCAGTCCAGAAAAACACTCATTTAGAAAACTATAAATTTTCACTATTGAAATCCCTCTGACATCGGCATACCACTTATTTATTTAAACTTTGACTGTAGTTATCTATTTTTCTATTTTCTGTTAAAGTTTGTAGTTAAACAGAGCATGTTTTTTATTGCTGTGAAATCCTGGTAGGTCTGTTTAGATCCAATACATTTACCTGCTTCTTCCTTGGGGGGTCACTGGCGCCCATAACCAGCAGTCACTGTGCGAGAGGCGGGAGACAGCCTGGACAAGTCTCCAGTCCATCATAGGGACACAGAAGCCGTTTTCACATTGCACGGCCCTCAATGGCCCGGGCCGCCCCTGGTTGGCCCAGAGCCCCGTCTGGCACGCCCCCGCTCATTACGCATTGGCCGCAGAGCTGCCTTGAAGTGGGTGGGAAGTTCTCTGGAAGTGGGTGGGGTGTTCTCTTCACGTGGGTGGAGTGTTCTTGTGTGCGCGCTTACAGTGTTTTAAGAGAGGAGACGCCGCTAAAAAATATTTGTTTGCTGAGTATATATATTAGTGTTTCTGAGTTTAATATTTGTTAATAACTGATTACAAATCAGCTTATGTTAGAACGTAAATAACACGAAGCGCGCACCCATTTCCGCCTTTCAGCGCGACCTGAATGTCATTAAAATATAACTAATATTGTCTAACTCTTGCGAGCAGCCAGGGTTTTAAAATATAACTAATAATCTCTAACTCCTACGTGCAGCTAGAATGTTAAGAGGGGTGATTGCTTTATAGGTAAAGTGGACTCCTAAAAAACCAATCTGGCACTGTGGCAAAGTAATAAAAGTAAATAAGAGTAAATAAAAAGGAGTTTGTTAACCAAACAAACTCCTTTTTATTCACTCCAATAAAAAAAAAGTAAAATTACTTGTACCAGGTGGGAAGCAAACCCGCTTCCCCGGGTCAAGATAAAATGTAGAATGTAATAGCAGTGCGCAATCTCTCTGAGCCACAGCGCCAGATTGGTTTTTTAGGAGTCCACTTTACCTATAAAGCAATCACCCCTCTTAACATTCTAGCTGCACGTAGGAGTTAGAGATTATTAGTTATATTTTAAAACCCTGGCTGCGCGCAAGAGTTAGACAATATTAGTTATATTTTAATGACATTCAGGTCGCGCTGAAAGGCGGAAATGGGTGCGTGCTTCGTGTTATTTACGTTCTAACATAAGCTGATTTGTAATCAGTTATTAACAAAAATTAAACTCAGAAAAACTAATTCAGCTAACAATTTTTTTAGGGGTTTCTGTAGTTAAATTTTAATGAAATTCAGCCCTCGCGCTGAGGTTGTTGTTAGAACGAGTCCAGCCCCTGTTGCAAACAACGAATCAAATGTGAGCAGTAAATGACGTCAAACTGGGCCGGGGAGTCCGGCCCGATCAGAACCACGGTGGAGATGGTTCCAAAACGAGGGCGGACCCGGGGAAAAAAAGGAAAATGCAAACACGCCAAACCCAGGTTAGAAGGCGGGACGGGACGGCCCGGGCCATTGAGGGCCGTTTAATGCGAAAACGGCTAGAGACAAATAAGACAACACATTCACTCCCTCACTCACACCTAGGGACAATTTACAGTTATCAACCAGTCTAACATGCATGTTTTTGGTCTGTGGGAGGAAACTGGAGTACCTGGAGAAAACTTGCACATGCAAACGAAAGTTACAAATGTAACTATGGTTCTATGAATCCCGGATGACTGCCAGAGGGCAGTGCTGAAAGCACTGAATGTTCCCTTCACGCATGTGAAGTTCGAGTAATTATATCAACGACGTCACACAGGTGACACAGGTAAGCAATCAGAGGCTGGATAGCCTAGCTTTATCCGTTATTCAGTCCTACAGAATGTTCTCGCGAAAAGCAAGGATTCTGAGTGACAGAGAAGCTCTGGCGGTCATCCGGGATTCATAGAACCGTAGTTACATTCGTAACTTTTGTTCTATTTCATCCCTACTGACCGCTAGAGGGCGGTGCTGAAAGCACTGAATGACTAGTATCAACGATGTCACAAGGAATCCTGAGCACCTACTTCACTGAGGAAGCCCAGAGGACCCTTGCAGAAGAACCTGGCCCAGGGGATGAGGGGTGGCCACGTTAACTCTGTAGAATCTGGTGAACGTCCTTGAGGAAGCCCATGATGCAGCAGCACATAGTGCTTCCAGTGAGACCCCTCTCAGGGCAGCTCAGGAAGCGGAAACGCTCCTGGTAGAGTGTGCCTTCACGCCGACTGGCAAGGGATGGTGTCTTGCTACGTAGGCGTGGCAGATGACATCCAACATCCAGTAGGAAAGGCGCTGCTCAGAAGAGGATATCCCAGTCTAGGACCCCCGTATCACACAAACAGCTGGTCTGAGTATTGTATAGCAGCAATAGCTACAACGTATCTCTTCAGTGCTCTCACTGGGCACAATAATCCAGACCCCTCAACAGGTGTAGGCTGAAAACATGCCGGCCTTAACGGGTGGTTACGGTGAGAGTGGGATAAGACCTTTGGTGCAAAAGCAATGTGTGGTCACAAGGTAACACCGTCCAGAGCCCTCAGGACCCCACCTGAGACATGAGGGGCTGACTGAAAAAGCGTGCAACTCACCGACCCTCTCTGCTGAGGCAATAGTCAACAGAAAAGCCGTCTTACATGAAAGCAACTTCAGGTCTGCTTGCGTCAAAAGCCCGAACGGAGGGTGGCACAGAGCTTCGAGAATCAAGAGCAGGTCCCAACTTGGTGCTCGAGTAGCTTGTGGCAGGTGCAACTTACGGGCACCACAAAGAAAGAGAGAGACTAGATTATGATTTCCCACTGTACGGTCATTGATGCCGGCGTGATGAGATGATATCGCTGTTACATAGACCATAAGCATCAAAGGAGAACGACCCTTATCAAGGAGAGACTGGATAAACTCCAGAATGGTGGGTACTGCACAAAAGACTGGATCCCCATTGTGATCAGAACACCACTGGGAAAACAGACGTCACCTGTTTTCATACTGCTGACGAGTAGAAGGTGCCCTGGCGCCCAAGATAGTGTGTCCGACAGGGCTCGAAACTCCAGTCAGCTGCTGTCCTGGCCCTGCAGCGGCCATACCAACAGCTGAAGACGTTGAGGATTGGGGTGCCATAGCAACCCCCCAGCTGAGACAGCAAGTTCCTCCTGGTCGGAAGATGCCATGGGACGTCCTGACATAAACTCCGTAGTAGTTGGAACTATGGTTGTGCTGGCCAATATGGGGCCACCAATAGCATTCTATGGCCCTCCTCTAGGACTCTGAAAGGTTGGCCAAATCAGAGAAAGGGGTGGAAAGGCATATAGAAGGACCGTTGGCCAAGGATGAGCCAGTGCGTCCTGGCCCAGTGCACCAGACACCCCTGCAAGGGAGTACCATAGGGGACACTGGGTTGACTCCTCTGTCGCAAACAGGTCCATCTCCGCTTGACCAAAACGGTCCCAGATCATCCACACTATGTCGCTGTGGAAAGGCCACTCTCCCGGAGCAGACCCCTGGCGGGACAGAAAATCTGTGACCCGATTGTGTCGCCATGGTATGTATGTTGCCCGCAAAGTGGAGGCCCATTCCAAGAGCACCCTGGACATACCGGGAAGCTATGCTGACCTGGTGCCCCCTTAGTGGTTGATATGGTGGACAACAAGAGGCGTTGTCTGACCGAACGAGGACATTCCCCCCTTCCAGGTGGGGCGGGAAGCTCTTGAGTGCCAAATGCAATGCATGCAGCTCTAGCACATTTGTATGCCTGGAGCGGTCCCCTTGGTCCCAGCCATAGATATAATAAACACTAGATAAGACATCCCCGCTGTTGGCCAATGGAGACCGACATCGTCAGACGGCGGCCATCTTGCCACAGACAGAACGCCCACTCTTAACATGAATGTGAATGGGGCATTTACTATTAAAATAACCATAACTTGCTTAATTTTCAACCGATTTTAAAACGGTTTGGTTTGTTATAAATGTGAGAGATGTTGTTATAATATGGTATACTTAAGATGGACGTTCACATGAAAATAACGTTATATAGACACTGTATTGCACTAGCAATATACACAATAAGATTATATTTACATCTATTTATAAATACATGTTTATTTCCAGCGAAATTAACTGACATATGTTACAATGCTAATAAATATTTAATACTATTTCATCATAAATAGCATTATTATTAGTGGTATGAAAATAATTTATGCCAATTTTTTCCCTACACATGCAAATATTATGTAATATTAAATACATTATTACACAAACCTTGGTCAATATGTGTAGTTTATTTTTTTTAGATACATGAAAAGATTTAATAATCGGGAGATATAAATAAACAAACAAACAAACAGAAATAAACATCTGATAGTGTGACAAGACTCTCAGTCCCTCGGTGCAACAGTAACTATTTAAACATTAAAACACTGAAACATATAATAATAAACATAAGCATAAAATAGTAAAACTGTAACACTGTCCTGAGTTTTTGCATAGTGGTAAATGAGTATGAAAATTTACACCAACTCTAAAACTAAAACACTAAACATTTAATGAACATAATACTGTCCTGAGTTTTTGCATACTAGTATAAAAAGTAAAAAAGTATAAAAGTACAGTATAACTATAAAATAAACTAAAGGTTCTAGCATTGACATTTGCAAAGTGGCAAAGCAGCATATGAGTTAATGTACACAGTATATGTATGAGGTAGTAGTTCATGTTGTTATAGAGGCAAAAGTGGCATATGCAGTAAGGCACATTGGGCATCCTTAAATAAGGCTGGTCAAAGAATACTGTATGTGTATCAGCATTTTCCACAAGACCATCGAAGAGCAGTGTCCTGTCCAGGGCAACAAAACCCTCTCTTCTCAGGGCAACTTCCCACTGCCGCCTCCTCTCTCTGGTTTTGGGAAACCTTAAAAACATGAAGAAGCTGGTCATTATTTTCCACACTTCCTTTCTTTACCTTTGAATTATAGTAATGACAAGTATACACATATATCATACTTTTTGTGTGCTTGCATTTACTTTTGGTACAATAAAACAGCTATTAAAAATGGTATCAAAAAGAAACACTGAATCATAATCATAATTTATATAAAGATACTTTTACAAGCCTTATACCATACCATACCATTTTATTTATAGAGCACTTAAAACAACAACAAGGTCAACCAAAGTGCTGTAAATATATATTATGTCATTATTATGTAAATATATATTATGTATAATATTATGTCAATAATATTATCTCACATTTTTTGTGTGTAGCGTGACGTGTAATGTGCACTGATCCAAAATATAACTATGATTATTCTAATTAAAGTAATAATACTGTCACAGAGTCTTACAGGTGAAATGTGATCCCAAGGTTTCTTGTTTTGATGTTACGTCTATTGGAGCATCCATAGGCTGCACAAAAGTCAGGCATCTTGTCAAAGAGTATTTCTGTAAAACACAAAGCAGTAATTAGTGTTGAACATACCAAACCGCTTGGAAATCATGTGCAGCTTTAGTTCAGTTAAAAACAAAGAGCTCCTAGTGATCTAAGAATGCGAGGGAAATATTTGGAATACTAGCTAGCCCTTAATCAAAGGCTCTTGTTAATAGTCTGCTAATAAATACAGTCATGATCAAGACAGTCATTTAGACAAAAGATTAGTTTGTTTTAAAATAGTTATTGGTGTAATAAAAACAGAATTTAAATTCTAGATTCTCGATGAGTGTGACACCCAAAACACGAATAAAACCTTTTAAAAAAGACGAAACTGCTGTCTGATTACCAAAGAAATCATAGCCACGTTAATAACGTTTTTAAAAACATAAACCGTTTGTAAATCCGTCAAGATTACAGCGAGTTAAGCGTATTTTTGTTTGTATAAATCCCTCACCTCCATACGGTTTCCACAGCTGCAGCTAATGTTGCTGTCTGTGGCAAGATGGCTGCCGCTTGACGACGCCGCTGACTCCTCCTCAGCTTATCTAGTGTATATATCTATGGTCCCAGCAGCCCTGAACTGCTTTGTGTTGCCACACAGCGCCCCATCCTATGGAGCTGGCATCTGTCGTGACCACTTCCCTGCGACACACTACTACCCCCATAGAGACACCCCTGGACAAATAATCTTCGTCCTTCCATGGAGTCAGGGCATGAAGACATGACCATGTCACTGCGAGTTTGCCATACCTGTGTAGCCTGGCATCCAGGCGAAAGTTGTTGAGCCACCTCTGCAAGGGACGAAGAGACAGCAGGCCTAAGGGTACCACCCGAGTGACTAATACAAGGAAGTACATTGAGGAACAACTTCTGGGTTGTCGCAGAGGGTTCACTGCCTCGATTGCACCCTTGGCCAGGAGAATGGAAAGCTCCTGGTCTAGTGCTCGGGCTTTCACCAGGTCGGTGATTACAGTAATCTTGACCAGGTGTGAGATGTGAGGTCGACGTCGGAACTGTTGCCAGTAACCATGGGTCACAGTAGCAACCACCCATGCGTCTACGGCAGGGGTCACCAACATGGTGCCCGCGGGCACCCGGGTGCCCCGAAGGACCATTTGAGGTGCCCTCGGACCTGTTCTAAAAATAGCACAACTCACTACTAAACTAAATTTAAAATTTCATTTTATTTAGTTGTTGTTCTTATTTTGTATTTATATATATTTTAAAATGTCTATCTTAAAAATATGTTCTTAAAAATGTGTTTATTATACTTTTTTTTCAATTTACCCTTTGTTATTTCCGAAGAGTTTATCAAACTGGTGCCCGTTGTATGACTCAAGTAGCTCTCAGTTTCGAAAAGGTTTGTGACCCCTGGTCCATGGCGTGAGCAACCCAGAAACTAAGCTGCTGGTGGGAGAAATGTCAGATGGCCGGCCCCCTCCACGGCCTCTAGGGGTTGTGTGTGTGTGTGTGTGTGGGGAGGGGGTGACCTGAGCCCTTGGTCCAAACCTGCCCAGCTGGTTGGTAGATCGACTCACGAAAGATCCTGTTGGGTCTCTGCTGATCCACACAAGGGCAAGGACCCTGAGGCGGCCAAAATATGGAGACAGCCGACGGGCGCCTCGGAGGTGGACTGGTATCGCCCTGCTAAGGGTCGAAAGCTACCGCCTTGTCTTTCGTGCTTGGACTGTCCATTTGAGCGCTTCAAAGGAAGCCGGACCAAACAACTCTCCGACACCACTGGTAGATCACGGAGGGATCTACGACATGGCTCAGTCAAAAACACATGACGTCCTACATGGAGCCATCAATTGATCCACTAACTGCGCCCCGAGACAAAGAAAAGGAACTAGTCACTGACTGTTCCTGCTCGTCCCCTAGAAAATGAGAGGCAGAGGCAGCCAAGGATAACACATTCTTCTGCAGCCAGCTCAGGCATGGGTGGGGAGGGGAGTCCAGTTGCTTTCACTCGTTCAACACCCAGTTGGCGTGCCTAGCAAAAAGGACTTAATTTCTGCTAATTCTGCGGACAGCCGCTCCACTCTCGTGGAAAGACCCTGATCAGACTTGGCTCGCCTCTTCCCAAGAGGGGCCACAGAGACTGCGGCCTCAGTCCGGCGCTTCGAGCGCCTGGGTGGAGCTTCCTGTCCAGAAGGCGGGAGGTCACTGCTGAGCTCGGGGCAAAACCGGGCCAGCCGAGCCACTCTTACAGAATGAGGCATGAAGCTGCAGTTCATGCAGGGGTTCTCCGACAGGGCTTCCAGCAGATGGTCATGTTCCAGGCAAGCAGGACATAGGTCATGACTATCATTTGCCTGGAGCACGGACCCACAATCTATGCAGCAGTGAGAACCGTCCATGCTCCTTACTGTAGGTAATTTATTCAAGAGAAAAACTGGAGCTCAGCAGTGGAGCTGGTACCGCCAGATACACGCAAGACGTAAGACGGACAGGCTGAATTTGGGAGAGGGTGCGCGAATGCTAGCCTTCACCAACAGAAGTGAATATGGGAGAGGGTGCGCGAACGCTAGCCTTCACCAATAGAGAACAAGTTTGGCAAAAAATTAATTGGGAGAGGGTGCGCGAACACTAGCCTTCACCAAGAGAGAAAAGGTTTGGCAAAAAATGAATTGGGAGAGTTCGTGGATGCTAGCCTTCACCAACAGAAGTGAATTGTGAGAGGGTGCGCGGACACTAGCCTTCACCAACAGAAGTGAATTTGGGAGAGGGTGCATGAACGCTAGCCTTCACCAATAGCGAACAAGTTTGGCGAAAAATGAAGTGGGAGAGGGTGCACGAACGCTAGCTTTCATCAATTGAGAACAAGTTTGGTGAAAAAAACTCAAAGAGACTAGCACCGCTAGCGTAGCGCAACCGTTTGTAAGGTTGGCGAAAGTGAATTGGGAGAGGGTGCGAGGGACGCTAGCCTTCACCAATAATAAACAAGGCCAAAACTCAGACTACCACCGTTAATTCAGCCAACCGTTTATGAGGTTGGTGAAAGTGAATTGGGAGAGGATGAGAGGAACGCTAGCCTTCACCAATAAAAAACAAGGCCAAAACTCAAAGGGACTAGTACCGCTAGTTCAGCACAACCGCTCAGGAGGTTGGTGAAAGTGAATTGGGAGAGGGTACGAGAAACGCTAGCCTTCACCAATTAAAAACAAGACCAAAACTCAGACTAGCACCGCTAGTTCAGCCCAATCGCTTATGAGGTAGGTGAAAGTGAATTGGGAGAGGGTGCGAGGAACGCTAGCATCACCAATAAAAAACAAGGCCAAAACTCAAAGGGACTAGCACCGCTAGTTCAGTACAACCGCTTATGAGGTTGGCGAAAGTGAATTTGGAGAGGGTGAGAGAAACGCTAGCCTTCACCAATTAAAAAACAAGGCCAAAACTAAGACTAGCACCACTAGTTCAGCCCAACCGCTTATGAGGTTAGCGAAAGTGAATTGGGAGAGGGTGCAAGGAACGTTAGCCTTCCACCAATTAAAAACAAGGCCAAAACTCAGACTAGCATCGCTAGTTCAGCCCAACCGCTTATGAGGTTGGCAAAAGCGAAATGGGAGAGGGTGCGAGAAATGCTAACCTTCACCAATTAAAAAACAAGGCCAAAACTCAGACTAGCACCTCTAGTTCAGCCCAACTGCTTATGAGGTAGGCGAAAGTGAATTGGGAGAGGGTGCGAGGAACGTTGGCCTTCACCAATTAAAAACAAGGCCAAAACTCAGACTAGCACCGTTAGTTCAGCCCAACCATCTATGAGGTTGGCGCATTTATCAATAGTTTATGGAAGGTGCGCGAACGCTCGCCTTCCCAAAGTAAACAAGACCAGAACACAGCTGGCTACACAATAAACCTCGGTAGAAGTAATACCCACGTGTCAATCTCACGTGGAAATTGCCTCTTAAAGCGGACGGAGCCACCGATGGCAACAAACCGTAGTCAAGGCAAAGCAAAGACTACTTACGTGACCCACACGGTAGCCTCCTCCGAGGGCGGACGGAGCCGCCACGAGCGGCGGAGCCAACACGAGCGGCGGAGCCGCGAAATACGCAAAAGTTACTCACCAGTGTTTAACCACATTTGCAACACTGTGGTTTGGGAGAGGGGCGAAGCCACCGTAGCCCAATGAAATGCCTCGATAAAGGTTAAACCGTTGCGGCCCTCGGAGGGTGAACACATTGCTCCGGCCAACAGGCAGTCGGGCCAACAGGCAGTCGGGCCAACAGGCAGTCGGGCCTCCGGCGAGAAAAGAAAAGCTGAAGGTCTGTAGCCTTGGATCCAACGTGTGCGAGAAGAAAAAAGGGGACTGAATAACGGATAAAGCTAGGCTATATAGCCTCTGATTGCTTATCTGGTCACACCTGTGTGACGTCGTTGATATAATTACTCGAACAGCGCATGCGCAAAGGGAACATTCAGTGCTTTCGGCACCGCCCTCTGGCGGTCAGTAGGGATGAAATAGAACACCCAGAAGGGCCTGGATTTGAACTGGCGACTTTCTCGATGAGAAGCAACAGCTCTACTGATCCACCGTGCCGCCCTGTTTAAATGCTTCGTTGCACATTTTATGCTACGGCATCATAGAGCGTTTGCAAATGTATGTGCATTGAGAAAGCAACTCGGAGATTTACAAGTCTGACCTCAAATGCAGTACCGGTAATTTTGTGTCACGCCACATATTGGGGACCACTATTTTTATGCTTATAAAATAAACTATATACATTGCGTTCAGTCTTCCTTTTAAGAGAAAATATAACCTGAAAATATCAAAAATGTGTGGTTGCTTTTAGACAATGTAATGCTTCAAATTATAGTGTACATGTACATGGCAACAACAACCAAAAAACAAAAAATATTGTATTTGAGCTCACTATTGGAATAAATGTTGGACCTCTAAGACATTTTTTGCTATTAAAAAAATGAATAAATCCCCAACACAAAATCGCCACCAACTTTACTTCCCTCACCTTTAACCATAAATAAACGAGGAGGCGCTGAAGTGGGATTCTGCGGGAGTGGGGAGATAGTCCAACGCCATCTTTAAACCCCACTGGAGGCCAGCAGCTACAACTGTGCTGGGATGAGAAGAAAAAAACTTCTCGCAGCAGGATATCACGTCAAATTGTCAAGATAGCGTCATTGTTTCCTGGTCAAGTTGCACATTAAAGACCGTCCGATGAGACCATGAGAAGACCGTGACGGGACAACGCAGGAGCTTTAAAAATGATGCCAACATAGGCAGGCAACAACAATAGACGGAAAGACAACAACAAGGCTAGCAGTTTTGCTAAGCTAACGTAAGCTAATTCAGTAGCAAACCTCTCTGGTTGCGTTGAAATTCAACTGTAGCTGACACTGGGCGTCCTGCTGTTTCATCCGGGTGGATCCAACCGTTATTTGTATTATTATTTTTTTTTTCAAAGAGCAGTTTTCTATTAAAAATTAATGCAGTTGTTGCGCTAGCTAGCTGAAAGCTAAGTCCCGACTTCTACTCAGCGGCCCAGCCGGAGATGCGTGGAAGATGTCGGTGTCGGGGCTGAAGGCCGAGCTGAAGTTTTTGAAGTCTATTTTTGATCCGAACCACGAACGGTTCCGGATAATCGACTGGAAGCCCGACGAGCTGAGCTGCCAGTTTAATGTAACTGGGGAAAAACTGCTAATTATCCACTGCAACATAACGGTGAGTAAACAAGTACGCACGTACCGAGGGGGGGTTATGCTAGTCGGACACTTCCCGTGTTAGCGATAAACGTCAGGCAGTTGCAAAAAAAAGGGAGATACATATTCATTTTCTAAGGTTTTATGTTGACGTTAAACGTTTAAAAATCAGTCTCGGAGACGGGGTTTCTGTTATCCAACCGTCTAAAAATTACAATCACGTCTTCAAATCAAATGTTACTTTTCAAAGTCTTGAGTTCGGTGCTGCGACAAACGGGAATCTGGATTATACGAGTTGTCGCCAGTGACCTATTTTATGTTTCATAATCTCCATTTTATTTATTTGTTTGTATTTTTTTTTATGTTTTAGGAATCCTATCCATTGACGCCACCGATATGGTTTGTGGACTCCGACGACCCGAGCTTGGCACAAGTTTTGGAGAGGTTGGAGGATGTGAGGAAAGGCAGCACCTTGGTAAATTAACCCCACTTTCTGCACACATGCTGACTATGTTGTTCATGGCTGTGAGAAGTCTTTGTCACCCCAAATATTGATTGGAGATTCACTTGGATCACTGACTCTGATCTAAGTTCTGGAAAAGGCTTCCTTGATATGCCTAATCTATCACGCTGACAGAAATAAGGGACTACACTTTGCACCTAGACTTCATAAAACCATGTGATTAAACAGGTATCGATCATGTTGCATCTGATGACTTATCTTCGGATTATTGAACCAGCCTGCTGCAGTGAGCTTCTTCAAATGTCAGGCTGATGCCTACAAGTCTGTAAATTGCTGATTATTATTGTGCAAACTCGTTCTTTTTGTGCAATAATAGTAATGTTGTGGATTTACAGGCGCAAATGTTCTGCCACTAAATGTGACTGGGATGTTTGAAATGACAAGCATATAGTTTTTTTATTTTTTATACATCAGAATGACTAAATTTGCTCAACGAGAAACAAAACAGCTGAGCAACTGAAGCAGTCAGCTTTGTAAGTTTAAAGCCAAAATAGTAGAAGTAAGACGGAAATGATCAGACTCCAAATGAGAGGCATGAAAGCAAATCAAGCAGCTTCAAGACTGATAAACTCAGGTCTTCACGATTCAAGAAGAGTGCCTTTGTGAAACTTAAAATGACCTAAATACCTTCTGGTGTCAGTACCTCCAGTGATTTCTGATAAGTACTCTTACATTAGTAGACCTCGTGATGCAAAAAGCATGCATTGATGTTTGGATTAAAGGTCCACTGACATTATCTTTGAACTTTGCATTAAATGATACAAGATATATATCTTGTATCATTCAACTATGTTTGTTTTTGCAAACAAAATGATAAATTAATGAAAATTCCTTTCAAAGTGAGTTTAAAATTAAAAACTGTGTTTCTTCAAGGAAAATCCGACTACACGCGAATGCAACATCTGTGACGTTGCAAGGAGAACGTCTTTAGAACGCCCCTTTTAAATATTCATGGCGAACAAGAAATAAAACGACGAAATTATCAAGTTAAGATTTGAGCTATTTGTCTTCAGTTTGGGAAGCAGGAAGTTAGATGAGCAGAAACAGCAGGTTCTAATTTAGGTCTGCACCCAAATTTTTTTTAGTCTTACCTTTTCAGGAAGCGAGGGAGCTCCGAGGGGGGGCAGCTTTATTTATTCCAGTCTTGACAAATTTTTTCATCTTTTGGGAAAGTGAAAAGGCTCACTTGTTCACTGATGATATTAGAACACCCAAATGCGACACAACGTACCGGCATTTTTCAAGTTATACAAAAAAAAGGCGATCTGTCAGAGAATACGTTATGAGTTATCCTAGCACGCACACTGAAGGTCCTCCCTACGTCACAGATGGTGCATTTGTGTGTAGTCGGATTTTCAGTCGGATGTCAGTGGACCTTTAAGTTATAAACACTACTACTACTATTACTACTGCTAATAATAGTACTAATTAGTACTAATAATAAATTATTGTAAGAAACAAAAGCCAAATAAAAGCATGGCCTTTTTAAATAGAAGCTGGTAGTTTTGTTTCCTTTCCTTTTTATCATTTTTTGACTAATCGATTACTAAAAAAAATACACATTTTCTGGAATGTGTAAAGTGTGAACTGCACATTTTTCCTTTTTAAGTTGTTAAAAAAAGTGCTCAAACATGAGTCTTGCACATAGAGTGCCATTACATTTTGGATTTTAAAAGTTTGTGTATGTTGTACGCTATACTGTATTTAGATTAGTTTAATTGTAATACATACAACATATTTTTAAGTACTGCTATGAAAATGTGAAATTTGTACCATAGGATTTGTTGAGTGTTTTTGACAAACATTGAGGCAATAGTCTGTGATAATCCTTATGTAATTCTATTTATAAGACCACATTCTGAGAGTTATCCCCTATTTCTATATAGCACATGTTTCTCCATATAAGAAAAACAAAAGGCAATTTTTCTCGATAAAGTTGTTCATTCACACTGCATTTGTGTCTGATTTCAGCATTAGTTAAGATATGTGTCAAAAGTAGCACATTTGTCAATGTGAGAAGATGAGATCAGTGTGGCTTTCTTCTGTTCCTCACTTGTTTTGGTGGTGCTCCATATTTGATCTGCACCAGAGTGGTAAAGGCAGATAGGCGACAGGTGCAGAACCTTCACACCCAAGATGCCTTTTATTGACCTGCTATTTGAAGATCTACTCACTGATTTTTTGTTTGTTTTTTGTTTATGTTAGCAATAAAAAATCTTGGTAGAAAAGTTATTTACTACTAGAAATATGTATTTCTTTGTACCTGAAAAAAAAAGAAGTAATAAACATTAAATAGTTTATCCTTTGGTCAATTTCTGAAATTACTGACTTTTTGTACTTATCAAACAAAAGACTTGGATTTAACCTACCGTATACAGTATATGTTATGACTGACACCTCTATCCTTTCTCTTTATT
Organism: Garcialebias charrua; assembly: GCA_038048925.1. Lineage (NCBI taxonomy): Eukaryota > Metazoa > Chordata > Actinopteri > Cyprinodontiformes > Rivulidae > Garcialebias > Garcialebias charrua. Next base: position 8,773 of record JBBPBX010005236.1, on the reverse strand, counting down.
TGTTTGCAGTACTACTAGTGAGTCCTCTGATGTTTATATCCATACTGTGTAATGTTATTGTATCTTGGTTTACTAAAACAATCACCAAATTCTCATATTCTACATCTTTACGTGATTATACAGTTTCCTTTTCAATCCTCTGCATCACATTTAAAAAAGAAGATGTTTTGAATTTTAGTTCAGCCCATCACAAACATAAATGTCTAAATATACATTTATATACATTTGTGAGAGGAAAGGATGGCCTTTTTACAAAGCATATACATATATTTTTAGCCATGAGGTATTGCATAGTAAGTTGACTTTGCAATCTGTCTAACTTTTTATGTCGTTGTTGTGTTTCATCATGTCCAGCTTCTGCAGCAGTTGAAAAAGCTCATCTGTGACCTCTGTCGTTTGTACAACCTCCCACAACATCCTGATGTGGAGATGCTAGACCAGCCCCTGCCTGCAGGTCCCGTTGAAAAAGACAGAAAGGCAAGTTTCCACTTAATGCTACTTTTGACGAATATGCCATGCTTGCATCCTGCAGATTGAGATGTTTTCTTTTGCTTTCACAAACTAGTTGATCTTGGGTAAATCTTGGCAACCAACACGAGACTGTTGTTAAAGCTTTGTGCTCATTCTCTATTCGTGCTCAACAGAAGGCGCTCAGTTTGATTTGTGCTCTTTGGTTTGTGTGTAGCATGGAACAGAGGAGGTCACATCAGAAGAAGAGGAGGAAGATGATATGGGGGAAGTAAGTTATCATCTTTTCATCCATTATCTTTACCCACTTCTTCCTTTTTGGGTTGTGGGTTTCACCGGTGCCCATGTCCAGCTATCACTGTGCGAGAGGTGGGGACACCCTGGACAGGTTTCAAGTCCATCACGGGGACACATAGAGACAAACAATTAGGGGTGCGAATCTCTGTGTCTGTCGATTTGATTCAAATTCTTGGTGGCACGATTCAATTCAGAAATTATTTTTCTATTGAAATGGTCATAATAATTGTTTGAATTATGTAATTGACTAGATGAAAAGATTAAACAACAACATTGTAAACAAATAGAACATTTATTTAAAACAATAATTTTAGGTTCCTTACTGTATCAAATATTTTTGCATCATTTTATATTTATACCAAAAATAGGGACAAATATAGGAGTGCATAAAATTTGGTAACTTAAATTACCAGTAATAGGTTAGCTTAGCTGCCTGGCTATTTAAAAAATAAAAATCTAGGAGCAAATAATTCATCCATCCATCATCTTTACCTACTTCTTCCTTTGCTGGTCACGGGGATCACTGGTGCCCATATCCAGCCATCACTGTGCGAGAGGCATGGGACACCCTGGACAGGTATCAAGTCCATCACAGACAAATAATTCAAGATTATTTTATTTGTCATTCCACTACATGTGGTGGAATGACATTGTGTACACAGGGCCCCAGTTGCATCAGACAAAGTATTACATTTTTTAATTTAAAATGTAAAAGAAAAACAGTAATAAGATCTAAGATATGAACTAAGAAAAACATCAACTAAAAACACACTAAGCACTAGTAGCATAGAAACATTACGTCGAACAGCAGCACAAACATAAGTCTGTGTGAGCAGATGAGCACGACTGAACACAGCAACTGAAACAGATCAGCAGCAACATGAAACAGATCAGCAGCAACATGAAACAGATCAGCAGCAACATGAAACAGATCAGCAGCAACATGAAACAGATCAGCAGCAACATGAAACAGATCAGCAGCAACATGAAACAGATCAGCAGCAACATGAAACAGATCAGCAGCAACATGAAACAGATCAGCAGCAACATGAAACAGATCAGCAGCAACATGAAACAGATCAGCAGCAACATGAAACAGATCAGCAGCAACATGAAACAGATCAGCAGCAACATGAAACAGATCAGCAGCAACATGAAACAGATCAGCAGCAACATGAAACAGATCAGCAGCAACATGAAACAGATCAGCAGCAACATGAAACAGATCAGCAGCAACATGAAACAGATCAGCAGCAACATGAAACAGATCAGCAGCAACATGAAACAGATCAGCAGCAACATGAAACAGATCAGCAGCAACATGAAACAGATCAGCAGCAACATGAAACAGATCAGCAGCAACATGAAACAGATCAGCAGCAACATGAAACAGATCAGCAGCAACATGAAACAGATCAGCAGCAACATGAAACAGATCAGCAGCAACATGAAACAGATCAGCAGCAACATGATGTGATATTTCACAGTGATTATTCTGGTTATTTATTCATGAGTCTAACAGCCTCAGGGTAGAAGCTGTTCCTCAGTCTAGTGGTTCTACACTTGATGCTCCTCAACCTCCTTCCTGAGGGGAGTGGGGCAAAGAGTGAGTGTGCTGGGTGAGTGAGGTCTTTCATGATGCAGGTGGCTCTTTCCTGCATCTGGAGGTGTAAATGTCTGTGATGGTGGGGAGACTGACTCCAACAGACTTCTGTGCAGCCTTCACCACTCTCTGTAGAGCTTTTCTTTCTGCAGCTGTGCAGCCTCCATGCCACACGTTGATGCTGGAGCACAGGATGCTCTCCACTGCACACCTGTAGAAGGAGGTGAGGACTGAGCTTCCCAGACCAGCTCGTCTCAGCCACCTGAGGAAGTAGAGTCTCTGATGGGCTTTCTTGATCAGGATGATAAGAGAGATCAAGGGGGAGATTCTTGATCAAAATATATAAATACAAACGCAAACAAAGATTTCAGCCTACTACAGTGCATTGACCTCTAACTCAAAATAAAATACAGATTTCATTTTTTTTTTTTTACCATAATACAGATTTCAGTTTTTTTTATACCATATTGCACTAACATTTGCTACTTTTTGACATCTTACTTTAACTTGTTAAAAACATCTGCATGCCTCTTTTAAGATTGTCTGTTGTTGTCACTGTTGTCCATTGTTCTTTGCTAAAATCAGGTCTCTCTTGTAAATGAGTCCTCGAGTCTCAATGGGATTAACCTGTCTAAATGAAGATTGAATGAACATTTGCTATATTTTCTAAATTTATCCTAATATGAAATATACAGACTTCACAGTATTAACTATATTGATTCATATTTGGTAAATCTTTAAAGACTGTGTAAAGTAAAATTAAATGTGTGTTTTGAGTTTGTCACACGGCATAAATATGTGTTATTAATCACTCATATAAATCTGACTGATTAAAAACATTGTTTACCTTATAAAATTAAGTCTCAAAAATAATGAAAAAACATAATTTTCATTCATTTCATTCATTCAACCTTTATTTATACAGGCTAGCCTCGTTGAGTCACGGGGACTCATTTACAAGAGGGACCTGTCTCACTCACACCAAACAACCATCCACTCTCACACTCACACCTAGGGTCAATTTAGAGTCACCAATCAGCCTAACAAGCATGTTTTTTGGTCTGTGGGAGGAAACCGGAGTACCCGGAGGAAACCCACGCATGCACGGGGAGAACATGCAAACTCCACCCAGAAAGGCCCCGGACCGGGATTTGAACCGGCAACCTTCTCGCTGAGAGGCAGCAGCTCTACCAGTTGTGCCACCGTGCTGCCCAAATAATTGTGCCCTGGTCTGAAACGTTGGAGGCGTGTCAGCGCGTGGGCGTGGTTTCAGCGCAGCCTGCAGCTGAGCTGTGTGTGGAGAGGCAGACAGGTGCAGCAGAGATCCAGTAAACCTGCTCTGTTTTTATCTGAGTTCTGGCTGTAACAGCAGCTCCTTTTTCCAAGAGTTACGCTGTTTTTAGTGCACAAACAACTCTGGTTTTGTTTTTAAAGTTGAGGACACAACTATAATTCATAACTCCGCTGTTATGTGTTTAATAATAAGCGCTATTTTAGAAGATGAGCGGACTCGCTGCACCCGGTCCGACCCAGGCCCCGAATTGAGATTCTCAGACTGTGAGAAAGCTTTACTGACCACAGTGTGGGCAGTTAAACATTTCTCCAGCTACATTGGTGGGCAGAAAATCATTGTGGAAACACAACACCAGCCAGTGACCTTCCTTAACAGTGAACGCATCAGAGATGGTGTGGTGACAAACTCACGTGTTGCAACGTGGCTCATGGCACTTCAAAGTTTTAACCTAGACATCCGTTATGGTCAGAACAAGAAGTCTCATCTGGGGACGGACTTGGCAATCTGCCAGAAGTGTACACAAGATGTACCAGCCACCCAGCCGCCGGTTGAGGTAAAAACCCCAGTAACTGAAGACCCGAATCACCACTTCTTTGATGACAATATCTGCAAAGATATGACAACATTGTACGTGGATGGATCTTCATTCCTCCGCGACAAGATCTGCAGAGCAGGTGTTGGAGGGGTCCTCCTCCAAGGCCAAGAGCAGATAACTTTCAGCTACAAATTAGGATCTCAGACTTCTCAGTATGCTGAGATTGCAGGAATCCTAATAGCTCTCCAGATTGTAGTAGAACGCTCCATCAAGACGCTAGTCATCTGCACTGACTCTAACTATGCTCGTTTGAGTTTCGCTTGTCACCTCGCTGTGTGGAAACAGAACGGTTTCCTAACAAGCGACAGAAAAGTGGTCAAACACAAAGAGCTTTTCATAGCGTGTGATCACTTGGTGACATCACATGACTTACAGATCTACTGGAAGAAGGTTCCAGGGCATTCTAGAGTCCCTGGCGATGACAAACACTACAATGACATTGCAGACTCCTTAGCCAAAGAAGGAGCCGACGAAGGTCCTCTATGGTCCTTCGACCCCTCCTGGTTAATCGAGACTCTGCCAACACAACCTTCAGTCAGAGTTATGGCAGTCACACGTGCACAGGCCGCGGACAAACCTGCTGACAACGCAGTCTCCGTACGACCCGCACTGACTGACCCTGACATCATCCAACTTCAGAAGTCGGATC
>JBBPBX010005235.1:54068-72883 GCA_038048925.1 Garcialebias charrua | reverse complement strand
CTGCTCAGACCAGCACGTCTCAGCCGTCTGAGGAAGTAGAGTCTTTGATGACCTTTCTTGATCAGGCTGGTGGTGTTGTTGCTCCAGCTGAGGTTATCATTCAAGTGTACACCCAAGTATTTGTAGCTGGAGACCACTTCCACTGCAGATCCACCTATGTTCAGTGGGGCGTGGGTGTGTTTGTTCCTTCTGAAGTCCACAATCATCTCCTTTGTCTTCTTCACATTCATGTGAAGATTATTCTCTTTGCACCAGCTCTCCAGGTGTTCCACCTCCTGTCTGTAGCTGGACTCATCATTGTTTGTGATGCATCCCACCACCGCTGTATCATCTGCAAACTTAACAATATGACAGCCTGGATGTGTGGCTGTACAATCATATGTGAGCAGAGTGAACAGAAGGGGGCTCAGCACACATCCTTGAGGAGAGCCAGTGCTGAGGGTTATGGTGGAGGAGGAGAAGTTGTGGATCTTCACGGACTGTGGTCTGTCTGTTAAGAAGTCTAGTACCCAGTTACAAATGGAGGGGCTTAGTCCAAGTGTAGATAGTTTGTCTATCAGAGTTTGGGGGATCATGGTGTTGAAGGCAGATGTGAAGTCCACAAAGAGCAGACGCACGTATGAGTCCTTCTGATCCAGGTGGGTGAGAGCAGTGTGGACCACGGAAGAGATGGCGTCCTCTGTTGATCGGTTCTCGCGGTATGCATATTGATGAGGGTCCTCGTTGATGTTGACGGTTGCCTTGATGTGGGACATGACCAGTTTCTCAAAACATTTAGCGACTATCGGGGTGAGGGCCACCGGTCTATAGTCATTCAGACCAGTCACTGTGGAGCTCTTTGGGACTGGGATGATGGTCGCGGTCTTCAGGCAGGTGGGAACTGACTCCAGTGCAAGTGAGGTGGTGAAGATGTCAGCCAGCACCTCACAGAGCTGGTCCGCACATTCCTTCAGAACTTTCCCTGGGATGTTGTCTGGTCCGGTTGCTTTATGAGGATTAATCCTTCTGAGACTGCCTCTCACTTCTGCTGCGGTCACTCTGAGATGCTCTTCATCTGGTGATGAGGTGAGTCTGGTCATAACCCAGAGTCATAACCCAGAGCTCATGACCATAGATGAGGGTGGGAACGCAGATCGATCGGTAAATTGAGAGCTTTGCCTTTTGACTCAGCTCTCTCTTCACCACGACAGACCGGTACAGCACCCGCTTCACTGCGGATGCTGCACCTATCCGCCTATCGATCTCACGCTCCAGTTTTCCCTCATTCGTGAACAAGACCCCGAGATACTTAAACTCCTCCACTTGGGGCAGGACCTCCTCCCCGACCCGGAGAAGGCATGCTACCCTTTTCCGGCTCAAGACCATGGCCTCGGATTTGGAGGAACTGATCCTCATCCCGGCCGCATCACATTCAGCTGCAAACCGCTCCAGCGAAAGCTGTAGATCACGATCTGATGAAGCCAATAGGACCACATCATCTGCAAAAAACAGAGAAGCGATTCTAAGGCCACCAAAACGGATCCTCTCAACACCTTGGCTGCGCCTAGAAATTCTGTCCATAAAAGTTATGAACAGAATCGGTAACAAAGGACAACCTTGGCTGAGTCCAACTCCGCAAAGGTCAAAAATGTGGTAATGAAAAAAAATCTCGCACACAAGCACATAATGACGCCGACATTATGCAGTGAGGGGGCGGGGGGTGGTGGAGTACTCAAAGGCAGTTCAGCAGTCAGCATGCAGAGGCACTGCAGAGTTCAGATAAAAATACTCAGTTCATATACAGTAGTTCACTCTGTAGAGATCTGTGCACACTCGAGGGGGGGAGGGGGGTGTCTGCTGATGATGGCCAGAGGTGAATCCAGAGTACTGAAATTATGACAGAATGTTTATTCAGCTGGGCTCCTCTGAAAAGTCTGTGGAATTCCTCAGTATAAGGTTTGGGAGGGGTGAGAGCGTCAGGTTTACAAAACTTCTACAGGCGTGTTGAAATAAGGCGGCCTGTCAATGCCAGTCGGAGAACCAAATATCAGATAAACACAATTGTTTTGGGAACAGGCAAAACTTTAATGACATCTACCTTCAGTCTTTGTCGGTCCACTCACTTCCGAATTGTCCAAATTAAAAATGACCATACCAAAGGAACGTGCCTGAGAAAATCCCCAAGATCTAATCCATTCAGCCAAAAGTCTGGGTTTTCGAGACATGAACCAAGCCATCATGAAAGGCAGGCAGCCTGACCATATCCTGATTTGTTACCGACGTCTTCTTTGTGTGTTGATAGACCAGGAACCAGCCAAATCCAAAAAGCAGAAACCATCCATCCATCCATGTTCTTCCGATTATCCGGGGTCGGGTCGCGGGGGTAGCAACCTAAGTAAGGAGGCCCAGACTTCCCTCTCCCCAGCCACATTGAGCAGCTCCTTGGGGGAATCCCAAGGCATTCCCAGGCCAGCCGAGAAACATAGTCCCTCCAGCGTGTCCTGGGTCTTCCTCTGGGTCTCCTCCCGGTGGGACATGCCCGGAACACCTCACCAGGGAGGCGTCCAGGAGGCATCCTAACCAGATGCCCGAGCCACCTCAACTGGCTCCTCTCGATGTGGAGAAGCAGCGGCTCTACTCCGAGTCCCTCCCGGATGACTGAGCTTCTCACCCTATCTCTAAGGGAGAGTCCAGACACCCTGCGGAGAAAACTCATTTCAGCCGCTTGTATCCGAGATCTCGTTCTTTCGGTCACAACCCAAAGCTCATGACCATAGATGAGGGTGGGAACGTAGATCGATCGGTAAATTGAGAGCTTTGCCTTTCGACTCAGCTCTCTCTTCACCACGACAGACCGGTACAGCGCCCGCTTCACTGTGGATGCTGCACCTATCCGCCTATCGATCTCACGCTCCAGTTTTCCCTCATTCGTGAACAAGACCCCGAGATACTTAAACTCCTCCACTTGGGGCAGGACCTCCTCCCCGACCCGGAGAGGGCATGCTACCCTTTTCCGGCTCAAGACCATGGCCTCGGATTTGGAGGAACTGATCCTCATCCCGGCCGCATCACACTCGGCTGCAAACCGCTCCAGCGAAAGCTGTAGATCACGATCTGATGAAGCCAATAGGACCACATCATCTGCAAAAAACAGAGAAGCGATTCTAAGGCCACCAAAACGGATCCTCTCAACACCTTGGCTGCGCCTAGAAATTCTGTCCATAAAAGTTATGAACAGAATCGGTGACAAAGGGCAACCTTGGCGGAGTCCAACTCTCACTGGAAACGAGCCTGACTTACTGCCGGCAATGCGGACCAAGCTCTGACACCGGTCGTACAGGGACCTAACAGCCTATATCAATGGGTCTGGTACCCCATACTCCCGGAGTACCCCCCACAGAACCCCCCGAACCAGTTCGGAAGCAGGAACCAGTTGTCATAAATCCAATTAAATATGCGTCCTTAAGATCCACAGATAACAGCAGAAATAGACATGTCATCAAATCTTCCAAGTCGATGAGATATCCAGCTGTATGCATGCCAACATGGCAAATCCGCTTGCCTGCAGCCTGTCTTCTCTTTAAAGAAATGTTATCAGTTGTGTTGAGGGACCAACTGACCAAATTGAAGTCCATAGTTATGATTCGGAAGATTTTGTAGAAGAGAGGCTTTCAGACAGTTTCACAGACAAGACAAAGCAAAATCAAAGCGGAGACCGAGAGGAGACGCCCGCCCTTGAGAATAGCAAGCGGTGAAGTGACATAAACTAATTAATAATGTATATGCTGTTCAGTGCCAGGAGGGCTGTGATCAGTTGTGCATTTGGGAAACTAAACAGCCACTGGCTAAAAGGATGGCGCAGCACAAAAGAGCAACATCATCAGGTCAGGACTCTACAGTTTACACACATCTGCAGTCCAGTGGTCATTTTCAGAGATGAAGATGTAAATGGACCATACTCATATAGCACCTTTCTATCTTATTAAGATACTCAAAGCTCTTTACACTGCAACCTGTGCCCCATTTACCCATTCATACAGCACTCTACTATCTGTACAAACACTAATCAATGTTTTAGATCACATTTGTACACCAATGTGACACACATTGGATGAAATGAGGGGTTCAGTGTCTTGCCCAGGACACTTCAGCATGTGACTGTTGGTGGATTTGAACCTAAAGCTCTTGTATTGGAAGACGACTGTTCTGACCACTCAGCCACAATCACCCTCTCTCCTTGATAGAGAGGAACATTGGTTTGAGAAAAGCGTAAAGGAAGCAATGTTTGTGAAGAGAAACCGGTCATTGTTGAACAAGGATGGAGGCCTCCATGTCGAATTGTCACCCTCTTACAATGCGGTTATTAGTATTATCACTCAGTCCTCTGTGAATAGCAAAAGGCCATCAGGGCACTGACGATCGGTCGTTAGACTGATGGTCCTACTTTTACATGTGATCAACTAGTTTTGGCTGTCACCAGAAAACTGATTGATCAACTATAGCTATGTTTACATGGGCAAAATTCTGTGACCGGATTGAAATGTGTTCTGTTTGCATAATTAGAAAGTACCGTTTACATGGGCACAATCCGTTCATGGCGAGTGTTTACATGCAGCAGGCTTTTATTCTGATCAGAAGTTCTGACATGCGCAGAGTGGTACACTCCCCTTAAAAAAACACTGAAGAGGAAGTTACTTTCGTGAAAACCACAGAAGAAGAAGTCACTTCCGGGACGAAAGTAAACAGATACGCAAAAAATGGACCTGCGCCAGTACTTGGATTGTAATGACGGCGATGGAGTTGTTACTGCACTTTCTGATTGAGCTACAGGCAAGCACCGCATGCTTTTAGTCTTTTTTATTCGCAGTATGAGAGCGCTGGAAAAGGGAGGGGTGCGTAACGCACATGCGCAGTCAGGACAGTTTCCACAGTCCGATAAAAGGAACAGATAAAGTGTTTACATGCACACCAATCGGGTTACGGATCGGCGTAAGCCACTTGTTTTGTTCGGATCACAAATTACGTTGGATCACACTGAATACACAAAAAATAACCCGAACGGAGCGTTTACATGACGCACTTTTGTTCCGATCGGCCGTTTGATCCGATTACTTATGTCCATGTAAACATAGCTTATGAGAAGGTAACATTTATAAGACTGAGTTTGTTACAGCTCCTCAGACTGAAGAAGTATTTTGGTTAAAAAGATGAAATGTTTCAACACAAAGAATCCATTCAGATGACCTGATTTAACTTTTTTTTTAGGTTTTTCTACCTGGATTATCAAGATGATTTCTAAAGAAAATGTTTAAATTACTATTCTATTAGATATAGGTATATAAATGGTCATGATTCCTTAATCAAGGTCAGGTTTCTTAAGTAAGGTTTTAATTACAGCAAGCTTGAAGATTTGTGGTACTCATTCACTAGAGACAAATTAACAGATTTTCAATTTCTATGGTGGACACCTTGTGTTAGGGAGGCTATCAAGCTCAAGGAGGAGTTCTATCGGGCCTTATTGGCTGGTAGGACACCAGAAGAAGCTGAGTAGTATTGGCAAGCAAAGTGGGCTGCAGCAATGGCTGCTGCTGAGGCAAAAGCTAGGATATGGGAGGAGTGCAGTGAGGCCTTGGATAAAGACTCTCGATAAGATCCATGAAGATTCTGGCAAACCATCAGGCATCTGAGGGAGAGTAAAGCAGTGCTTTACTAACACTGTATTCAGTGAAGGTTGGGTGCTGTCGACCTCAACCAATGATGTTGTCGGAAAGTAGAGGGAATACTTCTCACATCTTCTCAATCACGACTCATGGTCACTGAACGAAGCTGAGTCATGGGGACTTTGCGATTGGTCTGTCCATAACTATGACTGAGGTCGATGAGGTAGTTAAAAATCTCTATGGCTGTTGGGCTCCTGTGGACAAGATATGCCCTATTTTCCTTAAGGCTCTGGATGTTGTGAGGCTGTCTTGGTTGACACGTTTGCGGCATCACATGGACCTTGGGGGCAGTGCCACTGGATTGGCAGATAGGGGTAGTGGCTCCCTCTTCAAAATTGGTAACTGAAGAGGGCATTTGAACATGTTCCTCAAGGTACACTGTGGGAAGTGCTCCACAAGTATGGGATTGTGGCCCATTGTTACGGACTGTTTGTTCCCTGAACATGAGGTGCGAGAGTTTGGTTCGTATTGCTAGTAGTAAGTCGGACCCCTTCTGGGTGGGAGTTAGAATCTGTCAGCATTGCCGATTGTCACTGATTCTGTTCATAACGTTCATGGACATCATTAATTGGTGCAACCACGGTGTGGAGAGAATCTGGTTTGGTGGCCTCAGGCTTCATTTTCTGCTATTTGTGGATGATGTGGTCTTGTTGGCATCATAGTGCCATGATCTTCAGCTCTCACCGGAGCTGTTCACAGCTGAGTGTGAAGCAGCTGAGATGAGGATGAGCACCTCCAAATCTGAGGCCATGGTCTTTAGTCATAAAAGGGTGGATTGTATTGGAAGACGACTGCTCTAACCACAGCTGCCCTTCTTATGGAGGCATTCAATTATCTTTAGTCATAAAACGGTGGATTGTATTGGAAGACTACTGCTCTAACCACAGCTGCCCCTCTTATGGAGGCATTCAAGTATCTTGGAGTTTTGTTCATGAGTGAGGGAAAAATGGAGCATGAGCTTGACATACATATTGGTGTGGCTTCTGCTATATTGTAGACTCTGTGCCGGTCCAGTGTGGTAAAAAGGGAGCTGAGCAGTAAAGCAAAGTTCTTTATATATTGGTAAGTCTACGTTCCTATCCTCAGCAAATGTCACGGAATCTGGGTAGTGACTGGAAGAACAAGATTGCAAATACAGGTTGTTGAAATGAGTTTCTTCCACAAGGTAGTTGGACTCAATCTTAGAGATAAGGTGAGAACTGCTGCTCCTCCACATTGAGGAGTCAGTTGATGTGGGTCAGTCTTGCAATGATGGTCCCTGTGCGCCTCCCTAGGGAGGTGCTTTGGGCATGTCCGACTGGGAAGAGACCCTGGGGAAGACCCAGAACACAATGGAGAGACTATGTCACTTGGGTGGCCTGGGAAAACCTTGGAATCCTCTCAGAGGAGCTGGAAGAGGTGGTTGTGGGAAGAGATGTCTGGGTCTCCCTTCTCAAGCTGCTGCCCCTGCTATTTTAAAACAAGCGGAAGAGGGTGGATGATGGATGGATGGATAGATGAGATAACTTTTTTCCCTATGTTGGACACTGTATTGACAGTTTTTACTCCTTTAAAATGCAGCTAAAGGCTATTTTTCATAGACTTGTTATTTTATTATTTTCTTAATTTAACCTTCATTTATACAGGTAGTATCAGTGGATCACTAGGACTCATTTTCAAGATAGACCTGTTTGGGCCCAAATAGTTGTGGTTAAGGTCCTTGCTCAAGGTCCCAGAGTGGGGCAAATGAGGGTGGAGGCAGGTGTAGGTGTTTCACATTTTCCACCCACATTTTAATGTTGTCGGTCCAGGGAGTTGACCCGGCAACTTTCGGATCACAGGCCCACCTTCTCTAATGGTGGATTCACACCGAACCGATTTTCAACCTCCAAAATGCTCCTCATGCACGCAAGTGGACGCACTTTGTGTCCAGACCAAAAAGCCAGAATCGAAACTGCTGCGAAAACTGCTGCGCAGGGTTGCCAGATAAGAATTAATGAATCATCTAGTACTGTTGCTTATTTTTTATTTTTTTTACCCAAACTGTCATATTTGCTGCGTGAGGGTCTGATAAGATTAATAGTGTGTTGAGTTTAGTGAACATTTGCACTGAAAAGGGGTAAAAAAAAAAAAAAAAAAAATTCATGTTTATCTGGCAACCCTGCTGCTGCGGGGTGTGTGGGAGGAGCTTACCGGTGTACCGAGTCGTCAATGCACTCCGCGAGGCGAGGAGCTCTTTATTTCTGTCTCTGTGGAGCAGACTTGACTGGTCGTGAAGGAATTGTCGCGAACACACAGCTACAATGAGTTTCTCTTCCATATTCCATGACTCCGCGGGTTTTTTCTGTGTTCCACAAACAATACGTCACATGCGCAATGGTTTCCGCGTCACTGGTTTCCGCGTCACATAGGGACTCTCCCCCTGACCCCCTCTCTTCTCCCCCGACTCTCCCTGATTGGTTGACACACCAACCAATCGGGTAGAGTTTGAGCGGCGTTTGAAAGTTTGAACGGCGAAATCTTCAGCATGTTGGAGGCGTGCTTTGGAGGCTTGACGCGGGTTCACGTGCACGGAAAACGCTCTCCAGCACGCTCAACACGCACGCGACGTGACGCCAGACGCCAGGAGGCGCCTGGAGGTGCGTCCCCCATTGACTTTGCATGTAAACCGGACGCTCCTGCAGTAGAAAACGCATTTGGTCTGGATTCACCATAATCTCTGCGCAACTAATCCCCATTAGGGAGTAGTGGCACAGAGGTTCGGTTATATACTATATATGCTTAGTTTTATACTATATNAATATGATAGAAGTTGTCTAACAATTGAAAAGTGGAAGCAGAACACTCCCATTCTCTTTTCACACTGATGCCTCAAACAAGGTGAAGATGAACCATGTTTTATTAATGATAGTTTTATACAAATGGATACACCTGATATATACAAATAAAAAACATGAACAAACTTACTTTACAGTATACAAACATAATTATGCATACTTCTACACATGCTTAGGTCAAGATATATGTATTCTACAGAAAGCTATGTAGTGAAGAAATGAGCATGTGAGACTGAAGTGAAATGTCAAGTGAAATGTTTGTGCACCGAGCCACTCATAACCACACATGGAAAGACAGTTTTTGGACTGAGTTGGCTAATAAGATCCTGTTCCCATTCCAGAGAATGTTGTTGAAGGGCAACACATGTGTGTGAGCCATGGATCTGAAGAGGAGACTGCAAATTGTCAGAGTTGACCTGACCCAGAACTTTCCTTGTATGCATTTGTAATGTGAGTTGAGATCAGAAAAAGAAAAAGAAAAAATGATGGCAGGAGGTAAAAAAGAAACCAGAACAGTGTAAGATGTATTTTTAACGCAAGACTGCAAGACCAATGTTAAGGCTTGTTGTCACATCGCCATCCAGTGTTCTATTTTTAGTTTAATGATCATTTATTGTATGTAGCATAAGCCACTTCAAGTCAAACAAAAGAAATCAACTTTAAATAAAAGTGAAATTCTCAGGATTTAGCTTTTCTAAACCTACATACCAGTACAAACCTGATAAATAGTCGGTTCCACTCTAAAGCTATGTTCTCAGTGCAAGCACATGTGGACCAAATCCAAATTTTCTGTTGATATGTGATCCACATCAGATTTTTTTCTTTACAGTTTGAAGGTGACAAATCCAGATTTTTCTAATCTGACCCGTCTTTTTCATATGGTACTGAATCTGATAAATATCTGATGCTTTTTGAAGCAACTGCACTGAATGGTCATATCACATTTCATCTGACTTTTACATCAGGAAGGTGGGAGGACAATCCCAGGATTAATTATAATGATGTCAACCTTGTGCAGTTTAAATCTTGGAACTCCATGTCTTCAGCAGCAGAACAAAAGTCCAATTGCTCCATCTTTGTTCTTTTACTACTCCCCGAGGACTGAGAATCTACAGTAACATATGATATTAACTTTAGTGACTTACCACATATGACGAGACATTTGAGTTTGTTTTTATCCAGTCCAATCTTACTTTATTTATAATGGACTTAAAAAAAACCATAGAGGACCAAAGTGCTGTACAGACAAGTTAAAAAGCACAAAAGGAATAAAATACAAAAATTAGATTAAAAAGACAAACAGCTATGCAATAATAATAATATTAATAATAATAATAATAATAATAATAATAATAATTATTATTATTATTATTATTATTATTATTATTATTATTATTATTATTATTAAAGGATAATCAAATAAGTAAGAATAATGAATTCAACATCTCACATGGTGTCAAAAGCCTGGGAAAAAAGAGGAGTTTTTAGATGGGATTTAAAAACAGACAGACCTATTCCCCCACTCGCCTGTGGTGGCGCTGCACCAAGAACTACTGAAAGAAACAACACAAAAACCTGAAAGTTATGCACCATAACTCATGTTCCCTGAAGGAAGGGAACGAGGTGAAACATATGCTATGGGAATTGCGCCCCTGCGCGATTACCTGAAGGAATACAATCACGCCTTTACGGCTAGGGCGTCAGCGTTGCGCCAGAGGCCCCGCCCTCTGGGTATTTAAGCCGCTGACGCCCATCCATCTTTCTCCAAAATTGCACTTCACCGAGCTTTCAGCATTGAAAAGGGCCAGATATGTTGCACCTCGTTCCCTTCCTTCAGGGAACATGAGTTATGGTGCATAACTTTCAGTTCCCTTTCAGTCATGTTCTCTCGGTGCAACATATGCTATGGGAACGTAATTCATTCACGCCCTTGAAATGCTCAGTAAAATGCATGCTAGTGTGAACGTCTGCCCTTGACCAGCAGGCATCTCAAGGCTACTTTCTACTGTGTGTTAGAAAGAACAGCCTGAGTGACATCACACGCAGTAACATCCAAACTGTAATGCTTTGCAAAAGTGTTTATTGAGCTCCAGTTCGCCGCAGCACAAATGTCTGCAACTGGTACACCCTTGAACAGTGACCACGAAGTGGCCAAGCCCCGAGTAGAGTGAGCGTGCACTCCAGAGGGCACCTGTTGACCTTTGCTACTGTACGCCCTTTTAATGGCCTCAGTCACCCAATGTGAGAGGCGTTGTTTTGATAGGGCCTTTCCGGTAGCAGGTGCTGCAAAGCACACGAACAGTTGATTTGTTTTTCTCCATTCGGCTGTTCTCTGCATGTAAGTGCGTAAAGCTCTCACGGGGCAGAGAGCCTTCAGCCTTTCCTGTTCCTGAGTGAGGACAGGAGCAGGTGGGAAGGAGGAGAGATCAAAGTCCAGACTCCTATGGTTTAAAGTCAAGACCTTGGGGTTGTATGCGGGATTAAGCCTTAGGGTGACCTTTGACCCGTCAGGGGCGAATCTGGTACACATTAGATGTACAGACAATGCATGGAGGTCACCCACGCGTTTCTCCGGGCAAAAGGCCAAGAGTAGAGCGGTTGTACAAGATAATAAATCTATCTTAACCTCGCTCAGTGGCTCGAATGGAGGATCACAGAGCCCTTAAGACCAGGCTAAGATCCCAACCAGGGGTCAGGATCCTGCTGGGTGGTTTCATTCTTAGCACGCCCTTCATAAATCTTATTATGATTGGATACAAACCAGGTGTCCTGTGTCCCCAGCCTTCGTAACAGGCTGAAATTGCTGATAGGAAAACTTTAATCGTTGAGAACGAACAACCTTTATCCTGTATAGTCCTGAAGGAAAGTCAGGAGCTGAGCCAGGTCGCATGAATAAGAAATAATATTTCTTTCTGTGCACCAAGCTTCAAAAATATGCCATTTATGTGTGTAGAGCGACTGTGTTGACACAGCACGGGCATTTTGGATAGTTTTTACCACATTTTCTGGCAAGCCTGATGCCATCAGCTTGTTCTTTTCTGCTAACAAGCTGAAATTTTTAACAGCTCCCAGCCTAAGCGGCGAGACTGCTCCTTCTGGTGACATAGTTTTACCCTGAAGAAGAGCAGTTGGTGTGTCCAGTTCCCCTTCAAGGGCCCTGGATGCTGTGATCCCCTGGGGGTCAACCAAGTTAGGGAGAAGGCCTTTTTGCAGATGTGCTGCCAGGCTGCTCTGATAGAGAGTGATCGAGGGCAGATGCAACCTGTCGTCCTTATTAGATAGAAGTGGAGCAGAATTTCTGTTTTTTCTCTCCTTGTTTGGGGTCATGGGACTGCGAAGCAGTGAGTTTTGTTTAGTCAATAAAACAGAGAGAGGCTGTTTTTTTTAGCTTTATTCGTGCTTGTGTGTAACGACATATCAACAGAGTTACCAGCTTTTTGTACCGTGCTACAAATAAAATCTGGACATGAAGAGATCATTTCCCGTACCATGTGCGCGAGTGATCATGTAAAGTCAAGACGTGAACCTGGTTCATCATGCACGCTTTTGTCTGGTTTCCCAGTTCGCCGATTAGGCCTTGTGACTAACAACCTGGCGGGGGACAAACCTGTTTTTGCTCCATGCGTGTTCAGTCTGAGGTGGACCCGGCAGTGGTCTCTGCCGGTGCTCGTCCTCGTACGCCGTCCGCTTTTGCGGTGGGGCACGCGTTGCCGAGCGGTGTCGAGGCTACGCAGGTCTGCCCGCAGCAGACTCCCTGGGGGAGGCTAAGCTTCTCCTGGGAATACCCACCCGGAGAGCTTCAGCCTGTTTGCGCCTCTGGTCCAGCTTGGTCTGAATTTGATCCAAAGCTTTCCCAAACAATCCCGTTGGTTCTATCGAGTGGTGGAGGAAAGGCACCTTTTGTCCCTCGGGGAGATCAGTTAAAGTCATCCACAGATGGCGTATTGCAATGACCACTTCCGCCATGCCTCTGCCTTGAGCAACAGCTGATGTTCCTATCATGCGGAGCACAAAGTCTGTTGCCCTACGGGCTTCATCCAGCAAGTCAGCGGCAACTTGCTTGTCTGTCGTTACCTGGAGCTGTTGCAGTTTTTCAGCCAGGTAAGCCTACATCAATGCGGACACGTTCATGGCGCGCACCGCGAGTCCCTAAGCTCTGTAGCATTTCTCGAGCAGAGAAGCTGAAGCTCGACAAGCTTTGCTGGGAAGAGTTGGTTTTGTCCCGGATGACTTGGGAACCAGGTGAGACGCCAGTGTGTCCTCAATTTGAGGCACTTTGGCTATTCCCACCTCATCCATCCCATCCACATCGAAGAACTGCGAGAGTGGTAAGAGCATTGGAGCTCTGGGCTGAGGCCAGATG
This sequence comes from Garcialebias charrua, assembly GCA_038048925.1. Lineage (NCBI taxonomy): Eukaryota > Metazoa > Chordata > Actinopteri > Cyprinodontiformes > Rivulidae > Garcialebias > Garcialebias charrua. Next base: position 60,005 of record JBBPBX010005235.1, on the reverse strand, counting down.
CGAGTCAGTTCTGTGAGGAAGTCTGGGAACACAGGTATCCTTTGCCTCATGGCGGCCTGCTGCTTTGAGTAAAAATAGTTTCCTACCAGCCTCGTGACCTGTTGACGAGGCGGGGGCTCTGGCCATGGGATGTGCAGCGCGTCCGTTGCTCTGTGACACAGGTCAAACAGAGCAGGGATGGAAAAGTCAGTTTCCGGGAGCACAGGTACTAGGGTTTGGGAGAGGTATTTTCCCTGTTCCTCGTACTCGACGTCTGCGTTCTCCGCGGAAAATTCACCTGAGGCTGAAATCGAGATCTCGTCCTCGTTCAACATGCCTCGAGTGTCGAATTCGACTGTTAAGTCCACCATAGGAGCCAGCACGTCAGGACTGTCACCCCATTCGACTCGTGTGCTGTCGTGCAGAGCCATGTTCTTGAGCTCTGGCGTGGGAGTGAGGGGCTCGGTGGTGTCTGGATCTGTGGTACCGCTGGGACGCCCATGGCCTTGGCGACGAGGTCAACCCGATGCCGCAGCACCGTCTCCAGAGTCTGGCTGCAGTGTGGGCAAAAATCGGGCGTATCCAGCGCCGTTTTTGCATGTAACATTCCCAAGCAGACGGGACAGGCCTCATGGGTGTCCGTCGCTGCGAGGGAGAAACCGTATCTGCTAGGACAAGCGCGCGATGTTGGGCTCGCTGTCTTGCTGGTTTTCCTTGGAAGTCTTGTCTTTCGCTTTCCTTTCTCCGGAGGCATGTCCGAGATAAGGTGAGCGAGTCCTTCCAGAATCCTTTTTCTTTTAATTTGAGATGTCTCCTCCGTCGCATCGCTTTCGCTGGCTAGCCCGCTACGAGTTAGCGGGGGTAGCGGTTGTGGCGCAGTTAGCGCCGTCGAGCGAAGCAGTCTGTGGAGAGAGGAGAAGAAAAAACTTCGGGGTTAAGATAAAATGTGCCGGACTAGCTTTCGCTAGTCCAGCAGTACGCAGGAATAATTCTCCGTACGCTCTGTGTAGGGAGCAAGCTCACCTCTGGTTGAGCGATGAAGCAACAGAGAAGTCCCGCGAAGAGAGGTAGTTCAGGTTTAAGCGAGGTGAAGGGCAAAAAAGAGAAAGATGGATGGGCGTCAGCGGCTTAAATACCCAGAGGGCGGGGCCTCTGGCGCAACGCTGACGCCCTAGCCGTAAAGGCGTGATTGTATTCCTTCAGGTAATCGCGCGGGGGCACAATTCCCATAGCATATGTTGCACCGAGAGAACATGACTGAAAGGGAACTCTGAAGAAGACCTTCTTCTTCTTCTGGAAATAAAAACAAAAAACTGAGTGGTGTCAAGTTTTCGTGGTTTTAGGAGCCAAAGTTTGCCTTTTTGTTCCGTGACAGCGTTCAATGGCACATTCACACCTCCCCAAATGAATGGACTTCCTAGGCAAACGGACTAGAGTTTGGGACAACAGGCTGGTGTAAATGCACTAGGGGCCTCATGTATCAACTGTGCGTACGCACAAAAACCGTGCGTACGTCACTATCCACGCAAATCTCCGTATGTATCAAAACTGAACTGAACGTGAAAATGTGTGCATCTCCACGCCAGCACCAGGGTTGGCGTAGGCACGTTTCTGTGGTTGTTGTTCCTTTGGCGACACCTAGAGGCCATTCTGAGAAGCTGTGTTCATGATGGGAAACACACCAAACACACATGATTAACAATTATTACATCCACATGGACGCAATTAGAATATAACCTGCAAAAAATATAAAAAACAGAAAGACTGAATAGTTCTGCACAGCTTAAATTCTTGTTTTTTGTTCATTTTTAGCTGTTTTAGCAGTTGAAGAACGTGATGCATGATGGGACAAGACGACATTCCTCTGTTGCAGGGGATATTTAAATGAAAACAACATTTTTCTTTTTTTTAAAATTCATTCCAGATTTAAAGAACACAAGAAAACTATTAAAAAAAAACACAAGAAATCCTCTTCTTCCTTCATTTCATGTATTGTTTCATTTCATGTTGTTCATTCTAAATAGTTTTCTTGTGTTCTTTAATTTGAATTGAATGAATGAATGAAAGAAAAATCTGGAATGAATAAAAAAAAAAACGTTGTACCATGCGGGATTCCAACTCATGACCTTTGGGACAAAAGGCAGACACGCTACCCACTGATCTATCAATGCATGTTAAAACAGCTGGGTCAACTTCTCATTTAAAAGTGGACGCGCTGAGCGTGCCAAACAAAACCTTTTTCTGTGCCTCTCTACGTCACTCAGAAGTGTCTCCAGTTCACAGTCCGTGAAGTTACTCTTTTTTCCACGTTTCGACATGATTTGCAATAGAGCAAAGACGACATTCCTAACGTGCAGGGCAAATTTAAATGAATTTGCATATTTATATGGAGGCGTGTCAAAGGCGGAGTCGGCCACTCTCTCATGTGCGCTCAATTCCACGTTGGTTGTGATGTACAAAAGCAATGTGCGTGGATTCCGGTGTACGCACAGTTTGATACATCTGGATTTTTTTGTGCGTACGCAGTTTTCTGGATTTGACCGTACACAACTTTTCAGTAAGAAATCCACGCAAGTCTTTGTACATGAGGCCCCAGGTAACTGAGGTAACTGACGTGAGAGAGCTGAGGGGATATATATATATATAGGGCTGTAGCAGTTCGGAGAGGTAGGGTAGGGCGAGATCATTGAAGGATTTAAGAGTAAATAAAATAATCTTAAAATTGATCCTAACATGTTTGGGCAACCAGTGAAGTGAGGCTATAATGGAAATGTGCTCGTATTTACATGTGCCAGTTAAAAGACATGCAGCAGCATTTTGCATGAGCAATAGAGGAACCACTAACACCCACATAAAGGGCATTGCAATAATCCAGCCTAGTGGCCACAAAGGCTTGAATTACTGTTTCTAAGTGTTGATGAGAAATAATGGGTTTATTTTAGTCAGCTGTCGTAACTGGAAAAAGCTCAATTTAACGACTGAACTTATCTGACTGTCGAGCCTGAGATCCATATCCATTTTCACCTCAAGATTTGAGATGGTGGACTTGATGAACTGCCCCAAGAATCCCAGATCTACAGGAGGGGGGCCAGTGGTACCACCAAAAAAACATTACCGTACTTCTGTTTTTGTCTCACTGAAATTTAAACCATCTAGAGCCATCCACTGATTCAAGCAGGAAATTAAAAGTTTATGGTCCACTGTATCAAATGCTGCAGTTAAGTATAAAAGCACAAGAATAACACAGTACCCAGTCAGTTGCAAATTTATTATTTTTTTTAATAAAAGAGTTGATTCTGTGCTGTGTAGTGGACATGACCTTGTCCACTTTTAAGACACCTGTGTACTTTTGAACTGTCCAGTGATGACCTTTACTGACCTCTCAGTAAAGCAGGACATTTAACACAATTATTCCATTAGTTATAATCTGAGGACATATAGTCACTAAAAGAGACTATTTCTATATCTTGATTTTATTCTAATGTAATCAAGAATAACTTTTCTCATTTTCATGATATGTGCTTTTATGCTGTGTTATTCTGAAATGTGTTAATTACTGTCTTCACTGCTGTGTTTAAAGGTGAAGCCTTCGGGTCACAGAGACCGGACGGTTTTGTTTAGAAACTCAGAGACAGTCTGATGAGCAGGGCTCCAGCGTTATCTGTCTTTTTTCCTAAACATTTCTCTCTGCTGCTGGCTTGTAACCTTGGGTTTGATAAAGCAAGTGAACTCCTCTCTGTGTTCCTGCTTTTAAGTTCTAACTGTGCGGAAACGCTTCAGTCTTTGAATGGACAAAGAGTTTGAATGGACGGAGACCTGAAAGCTCTCTGCCTTGCAGCTGGTCAAGCTTGGTCAAGAGCCAAAGACTAACTTGTCAGCTAGAACTGATGGACGTCTCCATCCAGTTCCCCGAGCAAAAGCTCCAAAGTTCTTAATGAACTTCCTTTGAGAAACATCTCGTCTTGAAGTCAGCCAGAAGCTGCCACATGTTTCTGACGGCTGACGCGGATCCGAGGAGACGTTGGAAGTAAACGACCAGTTCAGACGTACGAGGGCCGGAAGGACTCCGTGCACCTGGGAGGCTGGCAATATCTTTATCAGACGCATCGTCAAAAGGTAAAGAGCGGTTTACAAACGTACCTGGGATTTAGCCGAAGTCGGATGGAATGTGTCATCTCTGGTTACACTCGAGATAAATAACTTAATCTCTCCAACCTCTTATTCCTCCTACTCTTTCCCCTCTCTATCTAAGCTGGAAACTATATTTTTAAGCTAAAAGAGCCCACAGACTAAATATGTTAACATCCAATATTTATGTCTGTTGTGTTGAATTTAAGTGTGCTGACGTTTTAAATTGAAAGAAAGTGAAATCATGTCAATCAAGTGTAATGGTGTTAATTTAGTTGATTTATTCTAAATAAATGATAGTGTCTCTTTGACATATCAAACTAAGTTAACGTCTTTGTCACTTAATGGCTCTGTTTATTTATCCATCATAAAGATCACAGAAATATTGAATAAACTGAAAAAGAAGAGAATCCGTGAATTTACTATTCAATCTGAATAAGTAAATTAATTAAGGTAAAAAGGAGGTCAGTATTAAACTGACCCCCCCTTTAACCCCTTTACATCTGGTGGCCTCGTATCGGCTTCTAAAAGTTTATTGATAAATCTGTGGTCTCAGTCATGAACTGTAACGTCATGTTTGCATAAAAGGATCCAAGTTTTAAACTCTGAGGATAATGATTTTGGCTGGAAGTGTTCAAAGCAGGCAGATTCTGCATGTTTTTATCATTTGAAGCTGTGAGATTATTATTGTTTCAACTCTGTTAGACGCTGTTGGAAGCATTCAGGTGAAGTTTTGTCAGCCGTAGTCTGTGGAAGTTCTGGTTCGGTCCAGTTCACGCGGACTCCTGTACAAAGCTTTGTTTGACCGCCGAGTCAGAAGCCTGAAAGCTAATTTAACATCTACAAGATTGCTGTTGTGGTGTTTTACATTTTAAAGAAGGTCGAAGCAGCATATACTGTTAGAACGTGTCGGTTAGTGGTTCGTGAAACCCGAGTTCTGCTCCTTTAAAGTGGACGGAACCGACCTGAACGCGGCTCCGAGGGAGTCCGTGTCGTGTTACAGTTGAGGTGCTGTGTTACTGAGCGTAACTAAGTTTGCCTGTCTAGATGTGCGCGCCGCATGTTTCAGAATTTTGGGAAGTTAAATTGTAGCGTTTGAGTTGTTTTAAGAGTCTATAAAGTTGTGGTCTGCTGTGCAAGCTAACGTTAAGAAGACGTGTCTCATGTCCGTTTATGAGCTGTGATTGGATGATACGAGTGCTGTGTGCTGTGAATCACTCTTGTAGCGAACGCTGATTCGCTGTTGTGTGCTGTCAATCACTCTTGTGGCGAACGCTGATTCGCTGTTGTGAGCTGTCAATCACGTCGCACGCCGTTGCGACCAGCCCACTTTGTCGTCATTTCCGGTACTACATTGGTCGAAGGTAAGAAAAACTACATTCGCCATTTATGCTTGGAGAATGAACTACATATGCTGTGATTGATTTGTTGACGTCACGTATGTTGTAGCGAGCTCCGCCTCGCTCACGTAAGAAGCTGGTGACGCGCTACGCACGCTGCGTGGGCCCGCCCATTTTTGTCGTCACTTCCAGGTGCCGCACTTTGAGTGACAGGTCACACTCGCTGGCTCACACTCGTTCACACACGAACACACACTTAAACACTCATCTGAAGCCATCAACACTGTCTAGCAACATAAACTTGTCTCTGACAAGAAAGCGGTTCGAGCAATTATCACGTTCTTACTGAAAACTAACCCTAATAGGTTGTTTTCTTTCCATGTACTGATTTAAACTCAGTCGCTTCGTGATAACATACGCGACGCTGCCCCCTGCTGGACGTTAATAGATGAGTTTTCTCTCAACACATCATAAAGTCAGCATTTTTTAT
>JBBPBX010005235.1:13475-35793 GCA_038048925.1 Garcialebias charrua | reverse complement strand
TATATATATATATATTATTTGTGTGAGGATTTCAGACCCTGGTTTTCCTCTACCTGTCACAGCTTCTTCACAGCTCATGAGCGATAGGCAGGTGTGTGTCATCTACCACAGCTGAGGTGGCTGCTTTGACAAGCCAGGATCACGTAAAGACTGAAGCCAGATCATATACCAATTTCCCTACGGTGAAGCCAACCTACAGCCTTAAATTAACATCTTCTTGAGCTAAAGCAAGTTGAACTTTTGAATCCCTCCATGTTTTTTTCAGCCACCTGTTGTAGAAACTTTCCTCTTGTGCCTCAAGCTGTTTTGTGAGTCCAGTTCCCCTGGGCTTTTGCGTTCACCGCCTGGAGCCTCTCAACCTGTAAGATAAGACTGGACTTAATCTCCCATCTCTGGTCCCACCTGTCGCTCTCCTTCTAACATCTACTTACCTCCTGTTGTCTGGAACATGCATGAAGAAGAAAATCCACGCACTAAGCAAACCTTCCTCTACCTATGGACAAAATATATTTTAATAACTTTACTTACCACATCTTCCCTTTTGCAGATCCTTCTGGTCCCCAGTCCGTTCTCCATTTATACAAAGTAAATAAAAAACACTTATTGAGCATGCATCAGGGTAAAAAACACATTTTGTATTCTGAGTCAGTGAGTGTTTCCAGTTCTCAGAGCATCAAACATGCTGTTATTCAGCAAAAATTACAATTTATACCCATACACTGCATTGTTCAAAAGCTGCCTAAAGTTCGTTGGATGATTTTAGTGTGTTTTATTTTGTTTTTTTAGTGTTTTCTTTGCCTACCATCTCTAAGAGTACCACCGTCTGCAGTACTCATCTCCAAGATGGCCGCTAATTTCCACCAGCTGTTGGCCATCTTCACTCTACTTAAAGGACAACACCCACCGTGACAGTAACAATTCACCAATTTGGACAATTACTGTAGTAGAATATGATGTCTATTTTCATTTTTGCATTTGGGACTAGCCTGGCCCTCGCCTTCCTGCACAGCTCCGCTCAATTCTCATTTCCCTTCACTGCACAGTCTGGGACTTTACCCGCCCACAAGGATTTGTCCAGTAGATTTTTGTTCGGACCAATCAGAGAACAGAAGGGGTGGAGTTTTGGACCCTAACCCACGCCCCCACCAGTCCCAGCGCGCAGCGTCCTATAAAAGGGCTCTGCCAGCGCTCAGTCAGCGAGCAGCGGCATGTTCTCATTCAAAGCGATGCAGAACTGTTTTATATGTGACACAAATTTATTAATTTCCCCTTCTTAATCCCTTATCTGGAGTTTTCTTTTGTTTTTTTCTCCCAAAAGTTAAGTAATCGCTCCCTCGTCCTCCTTCTCCTCCACCCTCCTGCTGAGTAAAATGAACACGGAAATGCCTCAGGTTGTCACGAGAATTAAACTCGGGTTTTAGTTGCTGACCGAGTCCCTGCAGATTTTCTGGTGTTTTGGTGAGCTGGACCAGCGATCCATGGTTTGATTTTATTGTATTAAAACGTTTTATATAAACACAGAATTTGCCAGCGAGAGAAACGCTGCAAGAGGCGGAGCAGCTGTCAAGTTCACCAGAGCACGGCATCATTCAAAGCGATGCAGAACTGTTTTATATGTGACACAAATTTATTAATTTCCCCTGCTTAATCCCTTATCTGGAGTTTTCTTTTGTTTTTTTCTCCCAAAAGTTAAGTAATCGCTCCCTCGTCCTCCTTCTCCTCCACCCTCCTGCTGAGTAAAATGAACACGGAAATGCCTCAGGTTGTCACGAGAATTAAACTCGGGTTTTATTGCTGACCGAGTCCCTGCAGATTTTCTGGTCTTTTGGTGAGCTGGACCAGCGATCCATGGTTTGATTTTATTGTATTAAAACGTTTTATAACATATAAACACTGAGTTTGCGCAGCGAGAGAAAAGCTGCAGGACTCCTGGAGCAGGGGGCGGAGCAGTTGTCAGTCAAGTTCACCAGAGCACGGGGGGTGGCTCTGAGGGGAGGGAGCAGAATGCTTTCCCTGTTCAAAATATCCAATGGTTTTGTTCCTAAGCAGAGGCCAACGCCTCCAGCAAGAAACGTTTCTCTATGGGAAAAGTCCAGACCCTAGTACGAAGCGAAGTGAAGGACAGGGTCTGGTTACAACCAGGCTAATTTGGGACAGGCGAGTGTAAATTTTTTTTTTAAAACAACGGAGTCCCGGAAGCATCCGGAAACCCCGCAGATGATTGCTGAACTCCGGAATGACGTAATTAAAGGATCCAGTCAGAAGGCACTGCAATGGATCTTACATTCCGACTTTGCCACACAGTCATAACCAGTCATTTTTTATCCTCCATCCTTACACATGTAAGTGTGACTGTGCTGCTAAAACCTCACTTCACCCGCTGCTGCAGCCGCGGACACACAGAGCTCAGACCCGGACACTCGTAGCTGAGAACCGACGGTCATCACGGCTGCAGCCGCGGACACACAGAGCTCAGACCCGGACACTCATAGCTGAGAACCGACGGTCATCGCTGCTGCAGCCGCGGACACACAGAGCTCAGACCCGGACACTCGTAGCTGAGAACCGACGTCATCGCTGCTGCAGCCGCGACACAGAGCTCAGACCCGGACACTCGTAGCTGAGAACCGACAGTCATCGCGGCTGCAGCCGCGGACACACCGAGCGGACCTCACGTCACCCACACGGTTACATACAGTGCCCAGCAGACACACACCGCTCTACCAGTTGAACTCCCCTTAAATCGTTGCAAAAAAACGAGAACTGATGGACACATTATTATGCTAACTAGCATTAGCATTAGCATTATGCTAACTAGCCACAGGATAGCGACACAGATTTTCATGAAAAAGTGGCGTGAATATTAACAAACTATGGTACATTTAAAAGCCTGCTCTATTATTCATTCTGTTGTGATGTCAAAAATTTTAAAATTAAATTGAGCAAAAGTCCTACCCGCAAAACCTCGGAGGGAGATGAGTCCAGTTTTCCAGTTGACACAGCGTCTTCCTTCAGTCTCGTACAACTTTTCCCCTTAAATCCAAATGCCTGCATCATTGCTGACTCGTAGTCTTCCGGTTTAAAGTGTTTTGAACACAAAACACTGCTACCCGATGGAGCAATTAAGTCAGCTCGTTTGACTTGAACAAACTTTATCCATGCATTCGGAATCCTTTTGATTTTGGGGAAATAATGAACACTAACGCCATCCTTCGAGGTATTGCTGCAGAACTGGGCAACACATCGGTTCGGCATTTTCTTAGTTGTATTCGTAACTACTCTGGTCAGAAATAAGAAAGCTACATTGATGCATGATGCTCATAACTCAGTCTCCGTCTCAAGATGGATCCTTGAATGACGTCGATGCCCATATATGGAGAGGGACACATTTTGCCGGAGCTGCTACGTTAAAATCTCCTTTAAGTCATGAAATAACACATTTAGCGTTATTTCTCTACAATATTAATAAAACGCTCCTGTTTTATTATTTAAGTCACTACTACATATTAATGGCGATGCAATTTGAAAACATGGTGGGTGTTGTCCTTTAAGGCTGTATTCAAGGGCTACTCTTTGCTGGAGCATTATACAGGTAGTCCTCGACTTACAACGGAGATCCGTTCCTACGCGCCGTCGTAACCCGAATTTCGACGTAAGTTGGAACATACATACAAACTGCACCTTATACGTACAATATAAATATTTTACCAAGCACTTAGCCTATCCTAACACAGTACCCTACATAATTATCAAAACACACATACATTTGGGAGCCATAATAAAAAGAAAAAAGAGTTACCGGTAATAACCTACTGGTATGCTAGTGAAGCCTTCCTCCGTCCCTCCTCTGAATTCTCCATTGCGTTTACGTTGTAAAACCGCCGTACAGCTCTGTCCATCCTCCGTACATATTCGTTTACGACGTAAAACCATGTTCACAGTACACACAGTAACAGTAAGTTGTACTATGTACAGTTTTGTTTTGTTTTTTGAATGTCCAGGACCAGACTTAGCTTTTTTAGAGAGTACAGGGAAGCTGTAGCCTCTGTAGCTAACCGGAAACTGTCGGAAACTACGTAACTCGGCTTTTCAAAATAAAATTTAAAAAATATATATATTTTTTTTATGGGAGGTGCGTCGTAAGCGCAAAACGTCGTAACTCGAGATCGTCGTAAGTCGAGGACTACCTGAACTCCCCGATTATATTTATGGTCTCTGGGCTGTTGTATTGATGAAAGTATTATGCCTCTTTTCCACCGCTCGGCTCGGCTCGGGTTGGATCGGCTCAGTTCGGGTCGGGTCGGGTCACATCTATATTCTGTTTCCACAGCTTTTTTGTACCCCTTCTGTGGGCGGGGTCCAGAATCCTACTCGTCTTACCACATGGTGGCAGTAGTGTTCCCTCAAGCTATTTACTAGTAGCCACCACTAGAAGAAGAACACAATAAAGGCTTTGACAGAATGTTGTGAAAGAGATGTCATGCTTTAATGAGTACCTCATGAGCTGTAATCTTTAAACCCAATTCATAATCCTACCTTGTTGCCTTCTTTAAACCCATGTATTTTCCAATTTAGTATTTTTACAATAAAGATGTATTAAAAACATATTTTATTATTTAGTTATGCACAAGGTGCTTGATAAAGTTGCAAAACCATATTTGTCTGAGCTGCTTCAACCTTCCTGCCCTCCCCATTCTCAGATCAGCTGAGCAGTTGCTGCTGACAGTCCTCAAAACTTTTTAAATCTTATTTAAAAACACACATTTATTCCTTGGCTTTTAACACTTATATTGTAGGAGGTGGTGAAGAGACGACATAGGAGACGGGATGTAGTTCTTCACTTTTTAATCAACTCCTACTCAACTGGCGGGAAAACCACCCAACACCGCCTTATATACCAACACAACATCCGGTCCTCTGGACCTTTCACAATAAAAGCATCCTGTAACACATTCGGTCCACTGGGTGTGAGTAGAGCCCCCTAGTGGTCCACCACACACGCCCCCCCAGAACACCCAGTAAGGTCCATCACTAGTCCCGCATTTTAGGTTTGATTAAACGACCAGAACGGCTGAACCTGGGCCCTGCAGAACCAGTCTGATGAAGCGGAGGGCTCCGAGGAGGGCCTGCAGAAGATTCGGGCTCCAATGGACGTTGAGAGTCTCTGGCAGGGGGACAGCAGTCCGTTAACAATGTGGATGGAGGTCTGCCCCTGCGAGGAGCCTGGGCCGTAACAACCTGATCATCTGACATAACATGAGCTGGTTTAAGCCTATCGATACAGACAGTCTCAGTACGACCCCCTAAATCTAAAAGGAAATGTTTTGGACCTGGTTGAAGAACCCGAAACGGTCCATCATACAAAGGCTGTAGTGGTGTCCTGTGTGCATTGTGTTTGACAAAAACAAATTTAGAGGACTCCAGACTCTTAGGGACAAATGACTGCGGTAAACAATGGTGTACCGGGCCGGGGACACGAAAAGGGGCCTCCTGAGGTGAAAAATGGAGCAACGGTGGAGCAAACTGTGGTGAGGGTACCTCAGGTAAAAACTCACCGGGGACGCGCACAGGTTGACCGAAAACCAGTTCAGCCGGGGAAGAGCTCAGGTCCTCTTTGGTTGCGGTACGTAAACCCAACAAAACCCAGGGAAGACGGTCAATCCAGTTGTCACCGGTCAATGCAGCACGCAGTGCAGCTTTCAATGATCTGTGAAACCGTTCACACAAACCATTAGCTTGGGGGTTGTAAGCGGTGGTCCTGTGAACGTTAGTCCCCAGACTCTTGGCCATGGTAGACCAAAGTTCAGAAACAAACTGCGGGCCCCGGTCTGATGTAATGTCTGAAGGGGGGCCAAAACGCGCCACCCAGGTAGACAAAAATGCCCGGGCCACCACTGCAGATGTCGTGGATGTCAAAGGAACCACCTCAGGCCACCTGGTGGTCCGGTCTATCATAGTCAGCAGATGAGTAAAACCTTGTGATGGAGGCAGAGGGCCCACCAGGTCTACGTGCACATGATCAAACCGCCGACCTGGGATGGAGAAGGGTTCCAAAGGTGCTTTGGTGTGCCTGTTAACCTTAGCGCGCTGGCATGGGACACACGCTGCTGCCCACTCCTTAACTGCTTTACGCAGACCGGGCCAAACAAACTTTGAACTGACCAGTTTCACCGAGGCTCTAACACCTGGATGAGAAAGGGAATGTAAGGAGTCAAAAACGCGGCGTCGCCATGAAACTGGAACCAGGGGGCGGGGCCTGCCAGTAGAAACATCACAGAGCAGGAGGGGACCTCCGTCATTCACCTGCCGTTCCTCCAACTCGAGGCCCGTGGGCCCGGACTGGAGCTCGAGTATTTCTGCGTCGCTACGTTGGTCCGCAGCCATAGCAGAAAAATCGATGCCAACGTATACGGGAGAGATCAGCACCCGGGAGAGACAGTCGGCCACCACGTTGGATTTTCCAGCCACATGCTGAATGTCTGTAGTAAATTCAGACACCGCTGCGAGGTGGCGTTGCTGGCGAGCAGACCAGGGGTCAGAAATTTTTGACATCGCAAACACCAAGGGTTTGTGGTCAACATATGCAGTGAACCGGCGGCCCTCCAGGAAAAACCTGAAATGGCGTGTGGCCAGGTAAAGCGCCAGCAACTCTCTGTCAAAAACACTGTATTTCAGCTCATTGTCCCGCAGCGTACGGCTGAAAAATGCAAGCGGCTGCCAAACCCCGGAAACCTGCTGTTCTAACACAGCCCCCACCGCAACATCAGATGCGTCGGTTGTTAAAGCTATTTGCGCCGCTGGGGATGGATGGGCCAAAAGGGCAGCAGTGGCCAGTGCAGCTTTAGCATCACCAAATGCCTGTAGGCGTTCTGGTGTCCAGTCCACGCTGTCGTTGGGCTTTTTCTTTTTCAGCGCTCCATAGAGCGGACGCAGCAGTTGTGCTGCCCTGGGGAGGAAACGGTTATAGAAGTTAACCATTCCCAAAAATTCTTGTAGCGCTTTAACAGACTGGGGCTGTGGGAAATCTGACACCGCCTGCACTTTGTTTGGTAACGGGACGGCACCACTTGCAGAAATGCGGTGGCCCAAAAAGTCAATGACTGGCAGCCCAAACTGGCATTTCGCTGTATTTACAATCAGGCCATGTGCTGCCAGGCGCTGAAAAACCTCACGGAGGTGGGACAAGTGCTGCTCAGCCGAGCTGCTAGCCACCAGGACGTCATCCAGGTACACAAATACGAAGGACAGACCCCTTAGGACTGAATCCATCAACCGCTGAAATGTTTGTGCTGCACCTTTAAGACCAAAAGGCATGCGCAAAAACTCAAAAAGGCCGAAAGGCGTGATAACAGCGGTCTTAGGGACATCCTCCACATGCACAGGAACCTGGTGGTACCCCCGTACTAAATCTACTTTAGAAAAAATGGAGGTCCCAGCCAGGTGCACTGAAAAATCCTGGATGTGGGGGATGGGATAACGATCGTTCTCTGTGATGTTATTAAGGCGGCGGAAATCCCCACATGGACGCCATTTGCCATCTGCCTTGGGCACCATGTGGAGGGGGGAGGCCCACGGACTGTTTGAGCGTTGCACGATGCCTAAACGCTCCATGTTAGCAAACTCTTCCTGTGCTATTGCTAGCTTAGTAGCATCGAGGCGGCGTGCACGTGCGAACACCGGGGGGCCCGTTGTGGGAATATAATGTTCGACCCCATGTTTTGTGTTTGTGTTTGCAAAATCAGGAACAGTCAGCGAGGGGAATTCAGACAATAAACGCTGAAACACATTACCCGAAGCTAAAAAGTTAGCATGCATTAAAGGCCCAGCTCCTCGCGTCTCACAAGGCAGTGACGAAAAAGACACAGCGTCGATCAAACGTCTGTTAGCTAAATCAACCAGGAGCCCGTGAGCACAAAGAAAATCAGCCCCTAAAATAGGGACTGAGCTAGCAGCTACCACAAAGTTCCACTGGAAGTCCCGTTCATGGAAACGAACAGTCACCAACCTTTCGCCAAACGTCTTGATGGGATAGCCGTTAGCCGCGGTTAGCTGCGGCCCGCAGCCTTCTGCTAACCTGTCGGAGCCAGTCGGGGGAACGAGGCTCTTCTGCGAGCCGGAGTCCACCAGGAACCGCCTCCCCGACCTCGAGTCTTCAATGAAAAGCAGCCTTTCCTTGTCGCCAACGGCCGCGACTGCTAGCGGGCGCTGGCGCTGTCGTTTCCCTGCGGCTTGAAACTGCACGGTGGGACGCACCGTCGTGCTTTGGCGCCAAAACGCTGGTGGAAGAAACAAAAGGCAGCTCCTGACCGCCTGCGGGCGACCCCTGCTACGACCACTGGCTCGTCCGGCGCTGAGGGCGATGCTTGAAGCTCGGGCGCCGCTGGAGATCCGGGGACCGCCGCTTGGACCGCGAACGTCCTCGCAGCCAGCAGGATGCGGTCGGCTTCGCGGGCCAGCGAGCGGTAATCCTTCTGCTGCAGAAACGGGGAGTTGGCCAGGGCAGTGCGCACTGGAGCCGGGAGCCGGCGGAGGAAGAGGTGGAGAAAGAGAAACTCACAGTCAGCTGAACCCCTCAACGACAACATTCCTTCCATGAGCTCAAGAGCTGTGCCATCGCCCAAATCGGAGAGGGAAAACAGTTTCTCGGCGCGCTCCGCGTCCGAGAGCGTGTAACGCTGCAGAAGGAGCTCCTTGAGGGCGTCGTATTTTCCTTGTGCAGGAGGGTCTTCGAGCAGGCTCATTACCCGCTGGGTGGACAATGGGTCCAGTGAAGCGACCACATGGTGGTATTTGGTGTCGTCTGCAGAGATCCCGCGAAGAGCGAACTGTGATTCGACGTGGGCGAACCACGACCGAGGGGCGTGCAGCCAGAAGTCCGGGATTTTAACGGCCACCGCAAAAGCGAGCGGGGCCGCCGGTGGAGGTTCCACAACCGCGGACAGCTGAGGAGAGCTGGCTGGACCTTCAGATGTCGTCATATTCAGTTCACGTAGGTCACCAGTGTAGGAGGTGGTGAAGAGACGACACAGGAGACGGGATGTAGTTCTTCACTTTTTAATCAACTCCTACTCAACTGGCGGGAAAACCACCCAACACCGCCTTATATACCAACACAACATCCGGTCCTCTGGACCTTTCACAATAAAAGCATCCTGTAACACATTCGGTCCACTTGGTGTGAGTAGATCCCCCTAGTGGTCCACCACAATATTATTATTACACTTATATTTTATGGCATTTTAACACACCTGCAGTAAGACTGGAATATGTATTTATTTTTGTATGCTTTTTATAGTTTTTAATTAACTTGTCTTTTATGTTATTGTACAGCACTTTGGTTGCCACTTTTAATTTTTGACTTTTTTTGTATGACTTCATCCTAGAACCAAATAATTTATAACGTAATAACAGTTGAGCAGATTCTAATAATCTTTATCTTATGATTCTTTAAAGGTCAAATGCAAATGGAAAGTTCTCTTAACTTCCAGTATGGATTTAAACACTATACACACTTCACATTGTAAAATAAGTTTAGGAAATTGAATGTTCCAGAACACCACTTAAGAAAATATAACGTTTAATAGGAAAAGTTTGAAGTGACAAACAGAAGTAACGAATTTCCATCTGGTGTCTCACGGCTTCCTCTAGAAGACGACACAGGTTGTTGAATTCTGGTGATTTTCTTCTGGTGACTGTAAAAGAAAAATGTGGTTAATTTAGTCCAGAAACTGTTTTTTTTTTTTTACTAATAGAATGTAATCACAGGTTGTTCATGTACTAACTATAACCTGTTTGAGTTATTTGAATAAATATTCAATGTTTTATAGACATAAATGTGTCAAGCTAGCTCGTATCTTTTTCTCCCTTGTACTTTGTAACACATATCAGCTAATACCTCAAAAACCACATGGCAGATATTTTTTAAACTAACTCATTTTATTCACAACATGTTCATGTACTGACTGTAACCCGTTTGAGTTATTTGAATAATTATTCGAATTTTCATAATTTATTTTCGTAGTGCACGCACAGGTTTGGAAGAAGTCAAAGCGAACCTACTTTAAATGCAGCAGATTTGACCACTACGTGACAATATTAAAGCGTGGTTGAGCTCAGGAGCCCTCGTACTATAAAGTCAGCTATGAAATATATTTTTATATCTGTTCATTGAGCTACATTTTAAAGACATAAAGCCGCCCGCGCGCGTTGCTCGTGGCGATCGTACTTTTTAAATTCCTGCAGTTTTGAGCAGTACGTGATTTTATTAAGGACACGTTCAGCTGAAGACCCATCTTTGCTATAAATAAAATTTTAAAAAATTGTTTTTACCGTGTTATTCATGTAAAGTCCTGCCGTGATCGCTTCCCTCGCTTCCGTGAAAACAGCTCGAGTCTCCTCCTTCGTCCTTCCGGACCGGTGAGCTCGCCTCAGTAACCCTCTGAAACCACACCAAAAATCTCAAGAAATCTGGCGCGGAGCAGCACGGAATATCCGGTGGGGAAGGATGAAAGGGGGTCTCTGCGACGCACATATGACGTAACATCCGACCCGTGCCGACCGGTGGAAAAGGGGCTTAAGATTACTTATCTTGTTCTTTGTGCCTCCAGTCATCCTGCCTCCTTGGGTCCTGCCCAGTCCTGGTTCTGCCTTGGTCCTGCTCCTCATTCCCCGTGCCTTGCCCTCCAGCCACTTGCCTGCCCTGCCTGATCTTCCATCTCTAGAATAATTTCTGGATTCACCTCAGTGCTCCAGCTCGACGTCCAGGTCTGTAAGGGAAAACAAACAAATCAACCTCAACGTTCAACGCCTGCCTAGACCCACCTGACCTTATTATTTCTCCTCAGGTGTTCAAGGAGATTCCCTCAGTGAGAACTGAACTAGGCAAAAGGGCCTTCTCCTACCCCGCTCCTGTTTCCTGGAATATCTTGCAAAAAGATCTGAAGCTCTCAACTTTGACCTCTCTAAGTGGCTTTAAACATCTGCTAAGTTCATGGCAAAAACCAATGCAGACATGGTTCTGTTTGTAATATTCTACACCACCTTACAATCTAGCTGTTTTTTCACTACTTTTCCTTTTAATTACCATTTTATTTTCATATGTTAATTTTTTTTAAATGTGTACCCATCTTGTATGATTGTCTGTTGTTGTCGTTGTTGTCCACTGTTGTCATCACTCTTTGTTAAAATTCAGATCTCTCTTGTAAATGAGTCCCCGAGGCGCAATGGGATTAACCTGTAGTAAATAAAGGTTGAATGAAAACATGATACAGCTTCATCTGTTTGCACTGTATACAAAGTATAATAAACTATGTAAATAATCGTGTTTTTTTTTTTCATTCATTCAACCTTTATTTAAACAGATAAGTCACACTGAGCCTCAAAGACTCATTTACAAGTGAGATCTGTTGGACAGACAACAAAAAGTGGTGAAAAATAACACATAGGGTTTGGAGATTTAAAAAAAATCCTAACATGCTTTTAACCTCTGTTTGAAGGTCAACAGCGCAATAATGACAAAAAATCTTGCACACTAGCACATAATGACGTCGACATTACGCGCGGGGGGGGGGGGACGCAAGGGCGGTGAGCAGCAACACACAGAGGCACTGCAGAGTTCAGGTAAAATCACTCGGTTCATATAGTTCCCTCTGGAGAGATCCGGGTGCCGAGGACGACCAAAGACGAATCCAAAGAGTCCTGAAATGATGATAGAGTGTTTATTCAGCTGGGCTCCTCTGAAAATTCCATGGAAATTCATCAGTATGAGGGGAGGGAGTGGGTAGAGCATCAGGTTTACAAAACTTTCAGGCGGGTTGAGATAAGACAGCCTGTCAAGGCCAGTCAGGGAGTCAAATTCAGATAGACATGATTGTTTTGGGGACAGGCAGAACTTTAATGACATTTACCTTGAGTCTGTGTTGGTCCACTCGTTTCTGAAATGTCCAAATTAAATGACCATACCAATGGAACGTGCCTGAGAATAATCCCTGAGATCTGATCCATTCTGCCAAGAGTCTGGGTGCTCAAGACATGAACCAAGCCATCACGTAAGGCAGGCAGCCTGACCAGGTCCAGATTTGCTGCTAACGACTTCCTTGATTGTTGATAGACCAGGAACCAGCCGAATCCAAAAAACAGGAACCAGTTATCATAAATCCAATTACATATGCATCATTAAAATCCACAGATGGCAGCTGAGATAGACACATCATCATGTCTTCCAAGTCGATGAAATATCCAGCTGCGTACGTGCCAACAGGGTAAATCGGCTCACCCAAAGCCTGTCTTCTCTTCAAACAAATGTTATCAATTGTGTTGAGAGACCAACGGACCAATTTCAAGTCCTTATGATTTGAAAGATTTGTAGAAGAGAGGCAGTTTCACAGACAAGACAGAGGAAATGCGAAGCAGAGAGGGAGAGGAGGCGTCCACCCTTGGGAAAAGCAAGTGTTGTACTAACGACAGTGACGGTAAATAATTGTATCTTGGAGTCCTGTCTCGTTCCGTATCTCATACAAATCTGGGTTCCCCAAGTTCCTAACACCATCTGCAGCCCCCTCACAAACTAGTTAAGGCCTGTGGTAACAGTTTCTGTTTTACTGTGCTATATAAATAAATCTGACTTGACTTGTCTCAAAGTTTTATTTTATTTTTCACATCCTAAAATCAAAAACATATTGAAACATGAGTTCCAATTTATGTATTAAATGTCTTCCTTTTATAAATAACTAAAATATATTTTTTTAACTGTGCTGGGTGGATTGTGTGTATTTTTATTGAACAGCATGCTGTTATTTAATAATTTGGGACATTTCCATACAACCACACAAATCTGTGCCCACTGACAGTTGAATTTTGTGAGTAAAGCAGAAGACACTCAGATGAGAATAATAGAAATCTGTCCCATAGATTTACAAGGTGCACTGTAAAAAATAATAAAGTTTTACATTTACAGTACTGGTAACATGGTTTGTTCTAAGACGTGCTGGAAAGTTTGCCCTCAGCATGTGGTGTATTAACAGCTGGTTCTATTGTTGTTGTTAAAGAAGCAGGAATGTATTTTTCTGAAAAAGAATCTTTAAAGTAATTTATTTTTGATCAAAGTATTTTTGCTGTGTGTTGAACCCAGGGTGCACACTCAAAGAAACTCAGGAAGTAAAATAAGAAAACTAATTTATTTACAAAAATGAAAGAAAAAGCTGATGTGGCAGCAATATACTGGAACTCACAAAGGAAATTTACACTTGAATACACAGAGGAACCAAACATGAACTGCTTCCAGTTTAATTCAAGGATGAGGGACCAAAGACAAGAGACTGAGTATAACAGGACCATCACAAGGGAGAAATGACAAACACCTGACGAGACAATGAGGATCAGCTGAGAGTGGGAGGAGCAGGAGCTGACTCCATGAGGAGGAAAACACTGGGGGAGGAATTAACCGAGGACAAGTGAAACAAGAAAACTGACAAGATCTCAAGACAAGATAATAAAACATAAAGTCACAAAAAGAATAAAACTAAAAGATGAACTCAAAGAATAAAATAAACAACACAGACTAAGACAAAAGGTTAAGTCTCATGTTTCATACTGGTTTAGTTTATTTAAGGCTCTGGGAACCAGTTTTTTTATTGACTTCTTGTTATCAGTGGCATGATCGAATACTAGCAAAATCCATTTACACCAGATCAGCTCTTGTGTTTCACTCAACATTTTTAAGTGTTTGTGTTTCTTTGCTGCACAGGTCTGCTTTAGGCTCAACCATAAAAGATGATGTCACGTAGTCGCGCGTGGAGTCAGAACTTGCGTTTCATGGCGTTTTGCAGCGATGCTAATTTTTGCAGCTCTAGGAAAGGTTATTGGGTCATTTTTCTCTCCACCTGGTAGATAGTTTTGTTTGATACAAGCATATTTCTGCAAATGACACATTGCTGTGTGGATTAGGGAACTGGCTTACGCTGCCTGCAGTTGGGCAATACTGTGTGTACTTCTGTATGTATTTATATATCTTTTTGTACACTTTTGCCACTGTTTGCACTATCTGCTGAGATGCTGTGGTGCTTAGCTTGCTGGAGCAGTGGTGAGTGACAATTATTTAATGGCAGTCAAAAGGAAAAACTTCCTCAGCAGATGTCTGTATCAGTGTGCGAAGCTGTATTAAAAGGATTGGGCTGAATGTGTGCATGCTTAGCTGGCTGTTATTGTGTGATTAAAGGTGAGAATTACACTGCAGCACTGGTAGAACCACATGCTGTGAGAGGGGAACAGAGGAGGATGGTGGTTAAGGTGCTTAAGGTGGTCCAGCTCAGGCGGGATCTGGAAGTACCAGCCCGTTTCTGTGCTTTTAGTGTCAGTTAGATAACAAACGTCTTTGTCAAATGTAAGCTGCCATGAAAGACGAGTCTGCTTACACTGCACTGAGTCAGAAGAGATTTGTAGTAAAATAGTAATAAAAAGCTACGAGGTGTAAAGACAGGTAGAAGCAGCCCTTACTCCCACTACGTTGCGGTGTTTTAAACACAAGGGCTGCGGTTTTCTGGACTCGGCCATCGTTACTGACTACAGAAGACTGAGCAGTCAGGAAAAGCTTTGAGGCTCTGATCCTATTTTCACCCTGCTGAAAACTGGAACCAAAAACTACCCAGTCTGCACGGAAATATTTCTGTTTTAACAGAACAACTGCTCCGCATCAGTAGCATGTTGCTGCTAAATTCACTTTAATTGTCACTGAAGTGTGTATAGCTTTTGATGGAGGCCTTCACACATGTCACAAGTGACTGCTACTATTAGGACAGGTCACTCCAATGGAGATGAGCCCCTGAAGTCAGTGCTGTCTCACTTTGTCTATTAACCAAACTTAAAAAAAGAATAAGGTTTAAAAGAAGTAAGAAAAAAAGCTGTCTCTTAAAATTAGTTTGAATCCCCAGTGAGAAAGGTGCCAGTTCGAGTGCTGTACTAACACCCTCCACCCGGTGGGGATCTGTTTCTAAAACTGCACCTAAGGGTTTAAAAGCAGCCATCAGCCTCCTCTAAGATACCAATGTACCGTAATCTTCTGCATTTATCATCCCCTTTTCCTCTTTTCAAAGGCAAAAAGTGCACTTATAAGAGGTGCACTGGTGCCATTTTTCTATCTTACTGGATAAAGTGCACAGTGGGATAGCCTCTTACAGTTCCTTCATAAAGGATGACAACCCTGCCACGCTCTCTATGACCTACATAACCTATTGAAATGTAGCTGAATTGCAGCAATTTTGGAAAACCTGCTTCATTGTGAAGGCAATTATAAATTATTTTACATTTAGCACCCACAAAACAGGTCTTTCCCTGATATTTTTTATGTTTCTGATATGCTCACCTGCACTCCTACACTGATTTACATGTCAGCAGCATGTTCCTACTACAGTACTGTGCAATGTAGGGCCGTAATTGCCCCGTGTCACAGGTTTTGCCCTGACCTTGAATTTGTCCATCTGTGTCAGGATGTTGCTATGTACTAAAAGATCACACCAAGCTTCAAAGACATACCATCATGAGTATCACATCTGGGCCAGGTTGCCTCCATGATCTTGTCACAATCTCTGTTGTAGACAAGGCATGAAGCCAATGTGGCCAGTCCTGATTTGAATAACTCCCAAGCCATGTTGGTACATGATCATGCTGCCCCCACACTGCATTCCACCCAGGACCTCAACCCGGATAACGAGTTTCATTCCACCTTAGGTTCGCAATAATGTAGATGACAATGAAGTTTCCTTGATCCTCGATTTGCTGTGATAGGACACCATGACCTTGCCACAGAAGTTTTCTGCATCTGTGTAACTGTGTGATTAAGAGATAAGTACGGTAATGTTTTTAAAGTGTAAAGCAATAAACTAAAGTATCATTAAATGTCTGAAAACAGTTGGATAATGTTATCTACAACTTTATTACCTTTTTAAAAAATATGCTTTTGAGATACAGTGAAACATTGGGCATCCAAACTTTTGGAGTTGGAATGTTTTAATAACTAATGTGCCCTTGGTAGAATGTAAGACTTTGTGAACTACTCCCACAGTATTTTATTTAGACAAATACCTCCAAATGACATCATCAACGTTATTTTTTTCAAAGATTTGACCAAGCTGTTTTAGTCATTTAAGGCAGCCTTGCCTTTGAAATGCAAAAATGCTGGACATCCCTGGAAAAGTTACTCTTGAAGGCAACATACAGTATGTTGCTCTAAAATCTCTGCTGGAGTTTTCTTCCTTAACTCTACCATCACAGAAGTAAAATCCTTTGGCCAAGGACGCAAATACAATCTCGTACTACTTGTATTATGTGCGTTTCCTAACAAGAATGTATTCTGCTGTTGACTGTGGAACCGAAGTATAATCTTGGCATTGTCCCTTTGAAGTACTGTTGAGATTTGACATTGTGCTTCCATAGAGTTGGGCCAGTGACAAAAAGGTTTGACAAAGATCAAAATCAAAAGAAGAGACAGCGCAAAGCAGGCTTTTAGTCCTACACTTTCCACAATGCAACTCAATCCCATTTAACAGTTAGACCAGACCAGGATCATCAGGGATTATTTTCTGAGATTTGACAAAGCTCCCTCAGAGACAATGAAGAAATTACACATCTATACAACATACATGACTTTTTTCACACAACTTCTCCCAAGATTAAAAACTTAAAGTTATGCACCATAACTCATGTTCCCTGAAGGAAGGGAACGAGGTGCAACATAAATGCTATGGGAAATTGCGCTCCGCACAGTTACCTGAAGGAATACAATCACGCCTTTACGGCAGGGGTGTCAGCGTCGCGCCAGAGGCCCCGCCCTCTGGGTACTTAAGCCGCTGACGCCCATCCATCGATCTCCAAAATGCACTTCACCGAGCTTTCAGCATTGAAAAGGGCCAGGTATGTTGCACCTCGTTCCCTTCCTTCAGGGAACATGAGTTATGGTGCATAACTTTCAGTTCCCTTATCAGTCATGTCACTCGGTGCAACATAAATGCTATGGGAACGTAATTCATTCACGCCCTTGAAATGCTCAGTAAAATGCATCCTAGTGTGAACGTCCGCCTTTATTCAAAAGGCATCTCAAGGCCGCTTTCTACTGTGTGTTAGAAAGGACAGCCTGAGTGACATCACACGCAGTAACATCCAAACTGTAATGCTTTGCAAACGTGTTCATTGAGCTCCAGTTCGCAGCAGCACAGATGTCTGCAACTGGTACACCCTTGAACAGTGACCACGAGGTGGCCAAGCCCCGAGTGGAGTGGGCACGCACTCCAGAGGGCACCTGTTGACCTTTGCTACTGTACGCCCTTTTTATGGCCTCAGTCACCCAGTGTGAGAGGCGCTGTTTTGATAGGGCCTTTCCTGTAGCTGGTGCAGCAAAGCACACAAACAGTTGATTTGTTTTTCTCCATTCGGCTATTCTCTGCATGTAAGTGCTTAAAGCTCTCACGGGACAGAGAGCCTTCAGCCTTTCCTGTTCCTGAGTGAAGATAGGAGCAGGTGGAAAAGAAGAGAGATCAAAGTCCAGACTTCTGGGGTTTAAAGTCAAAACCTTGGGGATATATGCAGGATTAGGCCTTAGGGTGACCTTTGGCCCATCAGGGGCGAACCTGGTACACATTGGATGTACGGACAAAACGTGGAGGTCACCCACACGTTTTGCTGAGCAAAGAGCAAGGAGAAGAGCAGTTTTATAAGATAATAAATCTATCTTAATGTCGCTCAGTGGTTCGAACGGGGGATCACAGAGAGCCCCCAAGACCATACTAAGATCCCATCCAGGAGTCAAGCTCCTGTTAGGGGGTCTCTTCCTTAGCACACCCTTCATAAATCTATTATGAGCGGGTGCGCGCCAGGCGTCCTGCTCCCCCAGCCCTCGTGACAAGCTGAAATTGCTGATAGGAACACCTTAATCTTTGAGAAAGAGCGACCTTTTTCCAACAAGTCTGAAGAAACGTGAGGAGCTGGGCCAAGTTGCATGAATAAGAAATAATATTTCTTTCTGTGCACCAAGCTTCAAAAATATGCCATTTCCTGGCGTAGAGAGACTGTGTTGACATAGCTCGTGCGTTTTGAATGGTTTCTACCACGTTCTCTGGCAGGCCTGAGGCCATCAGCTTGTTCCTCTCTGCCACCAAGCTGAAATTTGCCACAGTTCTCAGCCTAAGTGGCGAAACTGTTCCTTCCGGTGACGTGGAGGATCCCTGGAGAGGAGCCGGTGGTGGAACCAGCTCTCCCTCAAGGGCCCTAATTTCTGTGGTCCCTTGAAGGTCAACCACATTAGGGAGAGGGCCTTTCTGCAGATGTACCTCCATACTACTCTGATCGAGAGTGTTTGGAGGCAGAGGCAATCTGCTGTCATTATTAGACAAAAGCTGAACAGAATGTCTGTTTTTCCTCTTTTTGTTGGGGGTCATGGATCGGAGGGGTTGCAAGTTTTGTAAACGAGCAGATCTCCTGACTCCAGCCCGTGTCCTGGTTGGGTCAGCACAGTGAGCGCGGTCACATGCTGTAGGATCACTGTTTTGAGCATGGCGTGTCGCCCATTGAGAATAAGGGGACCGCTTCAGCATGAGAATGTGGAGATGGTTCTTTGTGTTGAGCAGACTTTAGATTGGTTGGTGACAGAGAGTTCAGTCCTCTTCGATTAAAGGGAAGGGGAGTCTGATTTAGCCCTGGTGCCATTTCTATTCTGCACTGAGTGTTTACACACGCTGCAGTTTTATCACAACTGCTTATGTGAACGTGTGATACTGGTGTTGGCCTGCGAGCTTCTGCCGTGGCCCCCTGTCCCTTACTGGCGTTCGATGAATAGGTGGCCAGGAAGGTGGGTCATCAGATTCTGTCGGCGCGTACCCCAGGAGCGCGGACGTGTCACGGGTTTGTTTGATTTGTGTATTGCTGGCCCTGTGGTTTAGAACGGAGCGGGGGTTGGAGCACGTGATCCCCCTCACTTGTCTCTGTGAGGAGTGACGGGCCTGCTTGCAGACGCCTCTGAGCCTATCTGTTACAGACAGAACAGAGGCACCCTACTGGGGTTTATCAATTAGGCTAACACCCCGTGAGCCGTGAGGGAGGGGGGAAGATGGCCCCCGCCCTTTATGTCGGCTGGAAGAACAGAGGGGACTGTTCTACTGATGTTACTGTGTTTGTTGTTGATTTTTTTTGTGTGAGTCAAGAAAACAGAGAGGGGCTGTTTTTTTAGCTTTATTCGTGCTTATGTGTAACGACATATTTGACTTTATGTCACTCACAGCAGAAAGAACATGATTTGTGTCTAAACCAAAGTCACCAGCTTTTTGTACCGTGCTACAAACAAAGTCTGGACGTGAAAAGATCATTTCCCGTACCGTGTGGACGGGTGATCGTGTAAAGTTAAGAAGTGGTCCTGGTTCATCAGGCACGCTTCTGTTTGGTGTCCCGATTCGCCGAGGAGGTTCTGTACCAGTCCGCCTGGCAGGGAACAAATCTGTTCTTACTCCAGGCGTGTTCGGTCCGAGGTGGGCCCGACGGTGGTCTCTGCCGGTGCTCGACCTCGTACGTCGGCCGCTTTTGCGGTGGGGCACGTGTGGCTGAGTGGTGTCGAGGCTGCGGTGCACTTCTCTCAGTTGACCTCCTGGGGGGGGCGAAGGTTCTCCTGGGGATGCCCACCCAGAGAGCTTCAGTCTGTTTGCGTCTCTGGTCCAGCCTGGTCTGAATACGATCCAGCGCTTTTCCAAAAAGTCTTGTCGTTTCTATCGAATGGTGGAGAAAAGGAATTTTCTGTCCTTCCGGGAGGTCAGTTAGGGTCATCCACAGATAGCGTATTGCGATGACCACCTCCGCCATTACTCTGCCTTGTGCAACAGCTGCTGTCCAAATCATACGGAGCACAAAGTCTGTTGCCCTGTGGGCTTCATCCAGCAGCTCCGCGGCAGCTTGCTTGTCTGACGTTACCTGGAGCTCCTGTAGTTTTTCAGACAGGTACGCTTGCATCATTGCGGACGCGTTCATTGCGCGTGCAACGAGGCCCTGAGCCCTGTAGCATTTCTCGAGCAGAGAAGCCGAAGCTCGACAGGCTTTGCTAGGGAGAGTTGGTTTTGTCCCGGATGACTTGGGAGCCAAATGAGACGCCAGCGTGTACTCAATTTGAGGCACATTGGCTATTCCCACTTCATCCACCCCGTCCACGTCGAGAAACTGGGAGAGCGGCAGCAGCATGGGAGCTCTGGGCTGAGACCAGGTACAAGTCAGCTCTGTGAGGAAGTCCGGGAAGACGGGCATCCTTTGCCTCGTGGCGGCCTGCTGCTTTGAATAAAAATAATTTCCTGCCAACCTCATGACTTGTTGACGAGGTGAAGGCTCCGGCCATGGGATCTGCAGTGCGTCCGCTGCTCTGTGACACAAGTCGAACAGAGCAGGGATGGAAAAGTCAGTCTCCGGGAGCACAGGCACCGGGGTGCGGGAGAGGTCTTCTCCCTGTTCCCCGTATTCGGCGGCTTCGGCAAAAAATTCACCTGAGGCTGAAATCGAGATCTCGTCCTCGTTCATCATGCCTCGAGTGTCAAATTCGACTGTTAAGTCCACCATGGGGGCCAACACATCTGGGCTGTCGTCCCATTTGACTCGGTTGCTGTCATCCAAAGCCATGCTCTCGAGCTCCGGCGTGGGGGTGAGAGCCCCAGTAGTGTCCGGGTCTGCTGGCGCTGCAGCAGCCCCCATGGCCTTGGCGACGAAGTCCGCCCGGTGCCTCCTCACCGCCTCCAGCATCTTGCTGCAGTGTGGGCAAGACTCGGGTGCGTCCAACGCCATGTTCGCGTGCAGCATCCCCAAGCAGACGGGACAGGCCTCGTGGGTGTCCGTCGCTGAGAGGGAAAACCACATCAGCTGGGGCAGGCGCGCGAGGTTGGGCTCGCCGTCCTGCTGGTCTTTTTTGGAAGTCTTGTCTTTCGCTTTCCTTTCTCCGGAGGCATGTCCGAGATAAGACGAGCGAGTCCTTCCAAGATCTTTTTTCTTTTTATTTGAGACGTCTCCTCCGTCGCGTCGCTTTCGCTGGCTAGCCTGCTACGAATTAGCAGAGGTAGCGGTGTGACGCAGTTAGCGCCGTCGAGCGAAGCAGTCTGCGGAAAGAGGAGAAGAAAAAACTTTGGGGTTAAGGAAAAATGTGCCAGACTAGCTTTTGCTAGCCCAGCAGTACGCAGGAATAATTCTCTGTACGCTCTGTGTAGGGAGCAAGCTCACCTCTGGTCGAGCGATGAAGCAACAGAGAAGTCCCGCGAAGAGAGAGAGTTCAGGTTTAAGCGAGGTGAAGGGCAATAAGAGATCGATGGATGGGCGTCAGCGGCTTAAGTACCCAGAGGGCGGGGCCTCTGGCGCGACGCTGACGCCCCTATCGTAAAGGCATGATTGTATTCCTTCAGGTAACTGTGCGGAGCGCAATTTCCCATAGCATTTATGTTGCACCGATTGACATGACTGATAAGGGAACGCAAACATAATACTCCCCTTGAGGATAAAAGCAACCACTTTTGTTCTTTTTGTGAGTGCAATTATCAAGATTTCATGCCAAGTTGTACAACTGGACTAAAAACAACATCAGTCAATTTTCAGCCCCAACAAACAACTACCGGTAAACTGAATTTTCCACTGATGCTTGTGCTTAGCCTCTTTGGCACCCTAACATATCAACATAGTGGAGGCTAAATTGCATTCCAACTGTCTCTCAAACAACACCCTATTTTAACAAATCTTGAAAATCATGATAAAAAAAATAGTCTGATGCCAATCTCAACATCATTAATAACTTTGTGTGTTGGCAGAAATAGAACAGTGATTGCAAGCAGAGAATGGGTTGAGAACACCAGAAAGCGTTTATCTAAGACAAATTATTGGAACTATTGAAAAGAAACATTAGCTTGATATTTCCAATATGTGTAAGATGAAGCCGAACTGATCAGAAAAACTCTCTGCAGCCTCCCTCTGGGTTACAACACAAACCTAATTGTCTGCCCTCTTTGGCTGCTGTGCAAATGTTGCCATCTACTGTTAGGACAAGGAGCCCCCCCACCCACACACCCCACCCACACACACCAGTGTTGAACTGTTGGTTCCTGGCAGGTCAACACAATCCAAGTGCATCAGATGAGAAACTCAAACAAGGAAGAGCTGCTTGAATTATTTTGCTATTTTCTGCATCGGAGATATTAACTATCAAAATGAACGGGAAATATATAACATATGGATTCTGCTTGTATATTTCTACGGTACTCAAATTATTTCATTCTCTTTTTAGACTTTTCATATATACAGTATATATATATATACATATATA